>LBNU01024298.1:0-52572 GCA_014162995.1 Artemisia annua | reverse complement strand
AGTATGATGAAAGCCATGAAGTTACACTTAACTTTTTGGGCGGAAGCAGTGAAACATGCCATTTACATACTCAATAGGGTACCTACAAGAGCCCTGATAGATAAAACTCCATATGAGGCACTTTACGATAGAAAACCAAATCTAGAAAACCTAAGGATATTCGGATGCACAGCTTATGCAAAGATAACGATACCTCATCTAAAGAAGCTGGATGACAGAAGCATACCAATGATCTACTTAGGAGTAGAGGAAGGATCAAAAGCATGTAGGTTATATGATCCGATAGCAAAGAAGAAACATGTTAGTAGGGATGTTAAGTTCATGGAAACAAAGCCGTGGGATTGGAACAAAGATGAAGAAGATACGAGTACACAAGACACATTTTGGGCTAGTTTTGTGGTAGAAGGAGTTGACAACGAAAATCCTAGACCAGTCAACACAGATATTAATGATAACATTGAGAATCCGTATCCAATACCGGATCCATTACCAGATCCAACTTCAGAACCAGATTCACCAATCACACCACCAACATACAATTACGAACCTAACTCGGAAGACGAAATAGAAGCTACTACTATTAGCTCATCAGGGAGCTCACGACATAGATATGATCATAGTCCAGTACGAGGTTTAAAAGATCTATCTGAAATTTATGAAACTGCACAACATGTTAAAGCACCTAGCTTATTCTTCACTGAAGAAGAACCTCGTAATTATAAGGAAGCATCAGCAGATAAGAGATGGATTGAGGCCATGGAGATTGAATTGGATACAATAAATAAGAATAAAACATGGATTCTTACTACATTGCCAGAAAATCAAAAGGCAATTGGACTCAAATGGGTTTTTAAAACCAAGCGAGATGCACAAGGAAAGATCATACGATATAAGGCACGATTAGTACCAAAAGGATATGTACAAGAACAAGGAATAGACTTCGATGAAGTATTTGCCCCAGTTGCTAGGATAGAGACAGTTCGATTAATATTAGCACTAGCAGCATATCATGATTGGCAAGTTCATCACTTGGATGTAAAATCAATATTTTTACATGAAGATTTAAAGGAAGAAGTCTACGTTACACAACCTGAAGGATTTGTACAACCAGGAAATTCAGGAAAAGTGTACAAGCTTATTAAAGCTTTATATGGATTAAGACAAGCACCGAGAGCTTGGAATGTGAAGCTTGATCAAACGTTAAAGTCATTAGATTTTAAGAAATGTAATCTCGAACAAGCAGTTTATACAAAGAGAAACAAGAATTCTACAATTATAGTTGGAGTTTATGTAGATGATTTGAGAATCACGGGCACTCCAAAGAAGGAAGTAGAATTATTCAAATCCCAGATGGAAGAAAAGTTTGAAATGAGCGACTTAGGATCGTTAGCTTATTACCTTGGGATAGAAGTTACGCAGACAGAAGGAGAGATTACAATCAAGCAATCAGGTTATATTAACAAGATCTTGAAGGAAACGAATATAATGGATAGTAATGATACAAAGATACCAATGGATCCCGGTACTAAGTTGGTCAAGGCGGAAGATGGTAACTCAGTTGACGCAACTTACTACAGAAGCTTAATTGGAAGTCTCAGGTATTTACTACATACAAGACCAGATCTTAGTTATTCAGTCGGACTACTCAGCAGATGGATGCAAGACCCGAAGGAACATCACCTGAAGGCAGTAAAGCAAGTAATCCGATATATTAAAGGAACAAAGGAGCATGGCATAATTTACAAGAAAGAAGGCGGCTGCAAGATTACAGGTTACAGCGACAGTAGTTATGGAATCAACACTGATCAAGGAAAAGGAACTACTGGCATAGTATTTTACTTTGGAGAGTCACCCATTACCTGGTGTACTCAGAAGCAACCGACAGTGGCGCTATCATCATGTGAATCAGAATTCATGGCGGCTACTGCAGCAGCATGTCAAGCCTTATGGTTGAAAAGATTACTTAGTGAATTAACTGGAAATGAAGAAAAGAAGATAACGTTGAAGGTAGATAACGTTTCAGCAATAGCACTAGTCAAGAACCCAGTTTTTCATGGAAGAAGTAAACACATCGACATTCGCTATCATTTCATTCGAGAATGCGTAGAGAATGGACACATCAATGTGGAACACGTCAGCGGAGAACTACAAAGAGCAGATATACTAACAAAGGCTCTACCAAGATTGAAGTTCACGACAATGCGACAAATGCTCGGAGTTCAAGATTTAGCAAGAAGCAACGATCAAGATTAAGGAGGAGAATGTGACCCGATAATCTTTATCTTATGCTCGTTATTATTATTAGTTAAAGTTAGAGGACTAAAGTTGTTAGTTAGAAACATAATAACTGATTTGTTAGTTAATTCGGTTAGAACAAATCGAAGGGACGCAATGCTTCACTTGCATCATTCCATATCTTATATATACATACACATGTAAATGTTTTAAAGGTTGATGAAAAAATAGATTTTACTTATTCATATTTTGCAACTCATTAATATCGATCTAGAGAGAAAAGTGGGACAACACACAACACCTACTTTCAAATTTTTCGAAACGTGAGGAACGTAGATCTCTCTCCGATAAGGTAAGATTGTGGCCTGGATGTAAAGGGTGATTGTTTTGTATTTTGGGTAGTTCAGCACAAAATTTGTGCAACGAGTAGTTACAAGACTTGCACTCATAGTAAAACAAATGAAATGAATAAATTTTTTCCTTACACATGTTGCATTGGCCACCATGCTTTTCTTCCTCGTAAAAATCATCTTCATCTCCACCTTCCTCCTCCTCTTCCTCTTCAATGTTTTTGCTTTTGCGGTCGGGGTTAATTAGATACACAAGGCTGAAGGGATGAGGGTGAGTAAAGTGCTTTAGCTCCTCCATTGCAACTACATTGATGTAACAAATGTGTTTAGTTTAAATTAAAGAGATAAATATATCGAGGTGTATATTTACACATTGCAATGTGCATATATTTGTGATTTGCATGCTCAAATCAGATATTCTATCATGGTTATATTCACATTGCAACTTACCAATACATATTATCCCACCAAAAAAGATTTATAAGATGAATAAAAAATTAAAGAAAATATATAAAGACATACTAGTTGGATACTCCTATAAAATTCTGAATGGACTGATGTTTGGCTATAATGAAGATAAGAGCGGAGTGCACCTAATTTATAGAGGAATGAAACAGAGAATATGTTTGGTTACACGAAAGGAATATAGCATTCGATACAAAACGTCATTCCTTCAAAAGTCTACACCTTGCTTCTCAACATAGAGGTGTGTTTTATTCCATTCCTTGATTGAACTGAAAGCAAAATTAACTGATTTAATGGTATAATATATTTCTTTCATTCAAAATGTAATAAAAAAGTATGAAAGTACAAGAGCATTTAACGGTTTTACCTATTTCAGTGAAGGTAGAATAAAATTTTGTTTATGCACTTGGAATGGATATGTTTCATCCCATGATTGATGTTATTACATACAGTTACACTATTGCTGTTGTGACAGAGGTCATCTGTTTATAGAAAAGTTACTACACTTTTCATTTTTAACCTCTTTTTGAAAAAGAAAAACAATGTTGTTTAAAACGGAAATAGTGAGTTATGTCCCTCAATGTTCATAAAAACACTATTACATGTTATAATTTACTCGCTTATGTCAAAAGCAATCATATATGTATATATAGTTAGAGTATGCAAAACAAACGGATATGATTAATTTCATAGCAATTCTGAATGGGTATTTTTTTTATAATTGGATAAACTTTTTTCAAAATGATGAATAAGAATTGTTAAGGATAAGGCTATGCTTAATCGTTTTAAGATGCATAGCAACGGGATTTTATGGCGATAGATAGTTTATTGATAAAAAAAAAAGTTTATAGGTTATAAACGAAAAATAATAAAAGTTTGAAGATTTGGGAATTAAACATAATGTTTTGAAACCCGGTTCGACCCGGGTGGTTCAGCCGGTTGAACCATTCCGGTCGAAAAATGGGTTGATTTAAATCGGGTCAACTTGCTATGTTGGGTCGAAAACTGGTCAAATTAAAACACAAACCGGGTTGACCCGGGACGCTTCAAAACCCGACGGGTTGACCCAGTTTAATTTGACCCATTTCCGAGCCAACCTAGCAAGTTGACCCGGTTTAAATCGACCCATTTTTCGACCGGAACGGTTCAATTGGTTGTACAATGTAAATAAATCATTATACTTTTAAGTAATGGATAATGTTTTGAAACCCGGTTCGACCCGGGTGGTTCAACCGGTTGAACCGTTTCGGTTGAAAAATGGGTCGATTTAAACCGGTCAACTTGTTATGTTGGGTCGGAAATGGGTCAAATTAAACCGGGTTTGAAGCGTCCCGGGTCAACCCGGTTTGTGTTTTAATTGGTTGTACAATGTGAATAAATCATTGTACTTTTAAGTAATGGGGTGTTTTAATAAGAGTATTAATTACATTTCAATTAATTTGTATGAAACTCAACAATTGAAAACTCAACATACCCGGTTTGTGTTTTAATTTGTTGTACAATGTGAATAAATCATTGTACTTTTAAGTAATGGGGTGTTTTAATAAGAGTATTAATTACATTTCAATTGATTTGTAGTTTCCATCAATAGCAGCTCGTTTCCATCAATAGCCGGTTGAAACTCAAGAATTGAAAACTCAACATTGACATTGAAAACTCAACATTGACCTTGAAAATTCAAGGTTGACCATTTTTCTTTTATAAGTAGTAGAGATATGGCCTCCTACGGTAATTATTCAAAAAATAAAAAATAAATAAAAATAAAAAAAAAACAAAAAATTGTATTATCACTAAAATGATGTAAATTTATAATGGCATAGAATGTTTTTCGGTCAACCTATCCCTACATGTTAATATCCGTACCAGAATTACCCATTTTGATCCAAACCCGTTACCCATTTTGTCACTTCTAAATAAATAAACATTTGTTGGATTACTAACATAATTGACTTTCTTTATACAACACTAAATGTGATCCCTACATATACACATTTCACCATTCGATCTTTCTTATATATTGGCACATAATGTCATTCCTTGTGCTCACCTTAACGAGCTATGCTTTTGCACTTCCTGCTGAGCTTCCATCCATAGAAGCATCTCGGAAAGCCTCATCACCTCACACAGGCACGTAGTTTCTAAGAGCAATATAATATCTCACCTCACCTCATCCCAGAAAACAATGAAAGATTTTATATAAAAAGGTCAAACCGTCAAATTGCTCAAGCATGAATGATAATATTTGTATAGTAGATTATGGAGCTGTTTATGTGATCTGTGAACTTTGTAAAGTGTTAATGGCATGTTGTGTGGTTTCAACTTTATATTTCCGTCATTGTCACTCATCTTATTGCATTTTATACTTATGTGTGTTAGTTGCCGACCATAACGTATGAGTTCCTCTAACAGTAAAACCAAAGTTTTGAATTACTAAAATACTGTTTTAACGTATGAATACGTGACATTTGATGTATGCCTTTTGCAGTTTCAGATTTTTCGAAGTTCATTACTCCACCATTTACTACCCAATAGTAAAAACGTTCATGATTAAACCGAAGATAAACATTACAAGTGCATCACAGGTTATACATAAAGCAATAACTTAATGAAGCATCATGTACAAAAGGTTATGATGATACAACCTGTCTACTTCATACTTCAAAAGTGCAGGAATTTAAAACTTTACCATAGCTTCATGTTTACAATGATATACTGCTTACATACAACATAATATACATGATACAAAAGAGATGCGAGGTTTGGGATGATTATTTGCTTCTTGGCGTACTTTCATTGGTGATTCAGACAAGTAGCTGTTTCATGAAAACTTTTTTGGTCTGGTAAACAGCGACCTCGAAGCAATTGCTTCTGGAAAGTTAACTTGACAGCAAACGTACATTTTTCTTGTCGCTTATAAGTATAGTGGCATGATTGGGAGTTAAAAATCTGAATGGTACAAACAAACTAAGGTCGAATGAGTTAACGGAGAACGGCATAAAGGGCATTCAGGCTTTTCATTACACCATTCCATGATGCAAGTCCTACACAAAAATAAATCAACATCAGGAAGAGAGGGAAGAGAGATGAGGAAAAAGGGAAAGGTGGCAACATGGGCAGGTTGGGTCCACTTATAACGATCAAGGAGTTTGTATAGCCAAAGATTTTATTTCACCCATTTGAGATACAAAACCATAATCGACCGTTTATATGTAAATAAAGGGCCAAAATAGCTTTAGAGAAAGGTGTCATGTAAAGAAACAATACCAGCAAAATACATGACCACAAGGAGTTGCAGTCAGATTTTGGCGATTACTAAGGCAAAAGTGTACATTTGCTAATCCCACTTGATTGAGACTGCAAGAACACGACAATATACATTTATTAACATAGCGAATTTCAAAAATTGTGATACAAAGTAAAATCCGAAGATTTCAGTCTACATAACTGGTAATATGAGAAACTCATACGATTATGTAGAAATGCATGTCGGGGTTTATATATGATGATGCACATAATATCCCATTATATCCATAATCAGTCCAGAACCATACCTCTGAAGTTATCATGGAGTCTGATACGCCAAAACCCTTTTCACTGTCCCCAGTAAACAAATTTCCTTCTTCATTTAAAACAGGCAGACCACGTCCTGAAAAACATGGAAAAGAATAAAAAAAAGTGTCAAGCCATATTGGTAAAACAGATGGAAAGACATGTTGCACTGCTAGAACAAATTGACAGGGTATACAGATAAAGTTTACATAATAGAGGACAGTGGATTGAGGTAAACATGTGTACATACTAATATGATAAATTAAAGATTTAAGGAAATCAACGACAGTTATTTTGAAAAGATTCTGACCTCCTGATGCTTGGTGGACCCTTAAGGATGTATGCTGAACTGAAGCTGTGATGGATGCTAAGTTGCTACGCCGCGATCCTTCAGCCGCAATAATACAGAATTGAACCAATAGAAACATGCCCAGTATTTGATATCTGCACTATGTGCATTCAATAAGGAGGTCAAAGGTACACATAATGCAAATAAGCATAATACACTCAACTTCAGGGTATAAGATGCTCAACTTGTTTCACTAAAAATAAACGATCCTAAAGTTTCATGCATCTTAACAAGTTGTTTGGAACTAAACAAAGGTTAAAAAAATATACCTAGGCTTTTGATTCATCGGCTTTCCCATAAATACGTAACGAATGCCTGCTGCGCGCTTTGATATATGATAATAAAGACCTGCAATAAATCAAGTTGCTAGTTACATTGTATAGCATAAATTTTCATGTCACCACCTACATTCTAAAATACTCACCTTCAAAGTAGAAGAACATAAGATTGGCACGAAGAAGCAGATGCAAAAACTCACGAGCTAAAGGAAGCACCTGCGTTAAACAACAAAATACTTAATCACTAACTCCACAAAAACTCATGTCTACATTTTGAGTGCATATCATTATACGAAAAAATCAGGACATGCTATGAATGGCAAATGACATACTGCAGGCCATCTCTGTGCACTGTGTGTAACCAAAGCCCGCTAATTCTGGATTTCAATCTTGAAAAAGGTGAACTAGAAACTATTGGTGAAGAAGAAGATGCTTGATTAGTAGCTAACTGATCTTGGGTGCTCCTAGAAGTTTCTAGCTCATCAGACAGTGACTCACTCAATGCAATGCCACGGGAAGCAATTCTCGAGCTTCAAATTACATGGTTGATAGAGTTCATAGCTATAAAAATTTGAATACTTGTATCTGTTTAACATAACATTAGCAATAGCACAATACAGACCACAGAGATTAGTAAAAAAGAATTGAACCTGACTCTTTCAGCAATGTAAGGAACCGCACTCTGGTATACAATGAAAAGGGCACGCCTTGCTGGTGTTGGAGGAAGTCCATATGATCCCGCAACCTGCAAATATAAACCTTTAACTTCTTCCATAACCTAGTTTCTGTGATACGAAAGCTTAGCAAAGTTGAACAGACAGCGCATGGTCAAATTTGATATTATATTGATGAAAGATGCTAATCCAAACCATAATATGCGTGATTAATAGAGATCATGAGATGATCTTCAGTGTATTATATATTTATAATCTGTCATATATACATTTTATGTGCTGTCAAGCTGTAGTTTGTAGCTGTATAACTATATATTATGGAAAAGTAGGCCTAATCCAGAAACTACAGGTTGAACTTGATGTATATAGAGCATAACATTATATTATAGAGAAACATATAGTATAAAAACATCAATATTATGTAAACGTGCATGAGCATTTCAGCTTTAATTTAATTTCTAAATGTATACTCTGATCTCCATTATTCGTTATCCACAAAATTCTTTCAATCATGACATTCACGAGTCAGTTTCAAACCAGTGCCTTTAATCCTAACAAATATATCAATTGTGAAAAGAAAACACATATAGAGCAACAATGATAATATCTGCACCTGTGTGATGTGGCAATATTCTTCTCCCAGTTTCTGCTGCCCTGCCCCTGTTGTTAAAATATAATACAGCATTTGGCCCAAAAGCTTTGTCTGCAAAATAAAACACCACCGATGTTTAGAATAGTGGAAGAAACTAATTACCTTACACCAACATTACTAGTACCAGTTAGTTACTAATCGGGTACATGTTCAAACATCCGTATTTAATATACCTAGATAGTCACTTTTATTTTGTAAAATGGGCACGTCAAAGAAGAGAATCTGATTATGAAACACCCACAGTTAAAATTCCAAAGCTTAATGTCTAGAGCATTGATTGAAATTAATACGAGTAATGAGATGATAAATAGCTTGGTTGTGGCGGTACCTGTGTTAAAAGAGAGTGGATACACAAAAGAGACCATTTGTATCGAGTACGAATGGAAGCCTCTTAGATGTGGTACATGTTTGATTTATGGGCACTCGTATGACTCATGTCCTAAGGCTGTTAAAGTGGGTACTGCTGCGGTTCAAAAAGATGCTGATGATGGGTTTCGAGTAGTTAAAAAAGGAACAAAAGGAGGGAACAATAAACATGTTATTCGGCCAAAATCAAGATATGAATACCGTCCTATCATGAAGACGACATATGAAGCAAGCACGTCTAAAGAAGACTAAACTTTGAAGGGTGGGTCAACTTCATAAAACTCGAAAACTAATATGGCCACGACTTCTAGCAATAAGGGACCAATGATTTCTAATGATATAAATTTGGTTACTCTTAGAATTCGTTTGCAGCTTTGAAGGAAGAGGACAAAGTTTTCGATAATGCGGATACTTCGAATGCTGGAAATGATAGTAATGTTGTTAAGAAGGCAACAAAGGTTGGTGATGATAGTGATAGCGATGTTGAGGACTACGGCATGTATGATGGTTATGAAGATTATGCATATGACTTAACTGAAGAACAGAAGGCATTATGTAAGGCGTGGGACATTATTCTAGTGTTTAATTGCTTTCTTATTGTTTAGAAGTAGATGTGNACAACAAACATCAAAATCTAAACTTTATAAAATAAAAAAGTTCTAAAAATTATAAAACTTTATAAAATCAAAAAAATCAAAAAAATTACCGAATAAGTGACGGAAAGCGTCACGACAAGCCTCGTATACAAAAGAATACTGGTCGTCTTTCTGAGCTGCTCTCATTATCTCCGGCTGGGCTGCCAGTGAGAACCGCCGGCGTAAGGCGGTGGTTCCGGCATCTTCTCTACCGGAAGATTCTCCGATTTCATTTCCCATCTTATTTTATGGTTTTGTATTTTTTTTAACACAAACCTAACAAATTTTGACTTTTGTGTGTTCTATCGTTACGTTTTTTAACCGCCCTGTTAACATCAAAATGTAAAATGGTTATTGTACATGAGAAAAAACACATAAAGGTCGAAATTTGAAATGTTTGTGTTTTAATTAAAAAAAAAATAAAAAGAAAGCTACACAGAGCAACAAAAATAGACAATTTAAATACATTTTTTTAGTGATATGTCACGTACGCACGACTTGAACCTGTAATCAGTTTATCGCTGAGTTTATCATAAAATAAGGTACCAATGAAGACCTGTAGATTATTACAATTTTAATAGATAAATGGTCCATATAATTAGTATTTATGTTGGTGTTCACACTACATGAAATGAAAGCAGGTGTCTCAAAGGTCAATCAATCAAAGTCCATAGAAGCCACATATCATTTGAACGTTTATTTTCAAATAAAATTATGAGTAAACCGTAACAATCGTTCATATTTATGTCAACTTGGTGAAGTAATTTATTATAATATTTTATCAAAATTTATTGCTTAACTCAAAAATATCGTTAGCNTGATTGAATGGATTTATTAGGTTGGTCAGTTTAGGGTTTTGTAAACTTTTTTGGGGATCTTGAAAACGATACATAATGAATCTTGTGGGGTTATAAGGGGAAAGGTGTGTACTTTAAATGATTAAAGAAGTAAAAAGTGCCCAGGTGGATCTAGGTATGAGGAAGATTGTGGTGGGGGAGATGATGGTGTGTGGGAGCGTGTGTGTTTTTCCAGCGTGTAAGTAAAAAAAAAAATATAAAATAAAGTTATAACCGGGTAAGGGAAAAGAGGGTGACAAATTGTCATTAGTGGACAAAATAGTCGGGTTTGATCCACAAACAAGGAAAAAATTAAGTACGATACTCAGAACAGCTATTTGTGACAAGTAAGATACTTTTTTATGGATTTAGGCCTAAATTTATCATACAATATGGTCCATACAATTAGTATTTAAGTTGGTGTTCACACTACACGTAAGCATGTGTCTCAAAGGTCAATCAATCAAAGTCCATAGAAGCGAGATATTTGAACGTTTATTTTCAAATAAAATGATGAGTAAACTGTAAAAATCGTTCATATTTATGTCAACTTAGTGAAGTAATTTATTTATTGCTTAACTCGAAAAAATAAAAAATCGTTAGAGTGGTTCGATCAAATTGAAGACTTAATGTGTACAGCTTTGAAAGTACATACTTTTATTATCAAACTAAATTATAATCGTACTGTCATGAAACACAAAAAACATAAGAAACTTCAATATAGTTATAACACGCCTTCAATCTTTATATAGTTCTCAACATAAGATGTTTAGTTGAGGAAGATAAGGAGTTACTAGTCGACATTATCTCAACATAATTTACAATACTTTTATCATAAACTAGTTTAAAACCCGTTTAATACAAGGGCAACATAAGTAAACTTTGAAATAAAATACAAAAGAGAATGTCACTCAATTATAACAACGTATATGAATTAACATTTGTCTCGCTAAAAGTTCTTTTGAGACGGAAATAGTAAAAACTACAATTAGCATATCGAAATGAATACCATGAGTAGTTTTTCATAAATCCATCTAACTTTCAAGCATTACCATTTAGTTTTACGCTTTACAATTTCATGTACATTGCTAGACAGGTGAAGCTAAAAAAAAGTTCAGAGACTTTGATTTTGTGAAAACAAAATAGCATTTTTATGTTTAAAAAACAATGATGACCAAAGGGAATTTCAAATGCTTAACTTTATGTCAATTTGTTTCTATTAAACTATGTATCAACAATGACATACATTTATTTTGAAACAGTGAGTAGGTTTGGTTTTTTTTCTTGTGGAACCAACTTATAACGAGAGAAATTAACATCATTTTTGAAGTTGAAAAGACTTGATTATTGGATTTTGAGTCCCACTCATTGTAGAATGAACTTGTTTAGTTGTCATCGGCGCCTATGAAGAAGAAACAGATAATTTTCGGATTGTCACTACTATGCACATTTACAACTCAACTTAAGAATGAATCCCAATGAACATTAACACTAACTTTATAATTACTTGCACAAAGCCAACAATTTACATTTCAGATCGATAGCGGCGCGAAATTGCATGCTTTAACTCAAACTTTTTAAGTACATCACTTGCATAAAATCTCTTATCTAATATACAGGGTACATCAACTCCGCATTGCTCCCATAGTCCAATCCTTAAGAAAATACAACACCACAGTTCCAATAGATGACGCTTGTGATATGCCAACAATAACGACCTGTAATAACCGTTGTTAGTAGGATAATGGGAGAAATCGAAGTTGCCACATCACATTTTGCATCATAAGCTTCCAACATCGCAGGCTCTAGTTAACATATATGATATTATATATGCATATACATACATCACAAGCTTAAAGGTAATAATTAAGAAAACTAACATTCAAATGATTAAAGTTGAAAATTTACATGAATAAAAGGTTCATTGTCCTTCAACAATAGCCAAAAGTCTTATTTCTGTCAACCATCAAAACGTATATCCTTGACGATTCATCATTTCTCTTTAATCCAATTTCAACATCAACATCCTACACTATTCATACAAAATAATATGATCATTAACATAGAGTAAGATATGATACAAAATGTATCATAAAGTGTAGTGCATATGTGTAGCACCTGATTGGCTGCAGAATACTTGATCGTTAGTTTTATGATATCGTTGTCCTCACACAAATTATCCTTAAACTAAATACCACTTTCATCAACAAATTCCATGCCATGGGTTTGTCATCTCCAGAACTCTGTCATAAGAAGAGAACATGGATAAATTCCTGCAGCAATTTCACCCTATTTGCTTTTAAAATGGTTGATCCAGGTTATGTTCTTAGGAAATACGAGGTACACAATAAGAATATGGGTAAAAAAAAAGTCTCTGAATTTTTAATGCACAAATTTTAGTGACACAATTCATTCAAAGGGTTAGAGATGTAGAAGATTATAATAGGAGCCGTGGTTGTAAAATAAATACAGTGAAAAGATTACAGTATAACACAACATTATTTTATAAAATATTAGAATGAATGATTTTAAAGGTGTATAGAGGTTGAAAAGAGAGGATATAAGATCTTTATTGAAGTTAAGGCTAGCAAAAAATTGTCATATTAGACTAAGTGTAGTAAGGAGGAGATATCGGTCGGTCTCACTCTGTCTAGACTAGTCCCCCTTATTACACATCTCCAAAGGACGCGTCCCACAAAGAGATTTTTGTTGAATCAGTTGCAAAATCGACCGAGTTGTGTTCAAAGTTTGTGCGTGTGGGGTGTTTAATTAAATGATTTTTGGGGTATTTTTTGGTGGTGTCCTCGGTCTCCTTGTTACACCAAGTTGGTCATGAAGTAGTTTATGAGAGATAAAGCTGATGTGGCACGGGGGACGTCGATCTCTCGATGGTCCTTATTACACTTAGTCTTAATAACTACAGACTATAAATGAAAAACTATGATCCAAAATACTGCATGATATGAGTATTAATTTTGTGAAAGTCTAAAAGAAAATGCAATTTTATCAAATAAACCTCACATTACATTATCTGATGGTCGATGTTACATAGGGAGGAAAATCCATCACTTCGAGATACACGCAAATCTCTCTAACCATCAATATCAAGATCTGTGTGATGAGTATTTAGTATCAATTTCAGGACTATATTTGTCCAATAATCCCTTGGTTTTCTGACCCAAAAAAAAAAAAAAAAAAAAAAAAAAAAACCTTTATGAGACCAAACACTCAAAGATATATTTTATTTACTTTGTATAATCTAAGAGAAGCATCAAAATCCTAACCTTGTCTGCCGTTTCTCCTAGCTGAATATACAAGAAACATGAGCACGGAAAAAAATGAAGCTCAGCCTATCAACAATAGAGTATGGATCTAGTGAGAAGAATTAATGAAATGAGAAGAGTGAGAAAAAATTATAGCCACATATTTCAAATAAGGAAAGAGAAATAATAGGAGATGCATCTATTTTTCATGGGTGCATCTAATATTTGTGGTTGTAGTTTCTTCTCATTCTTCTCATCTTAATTATATTTCTCATTTGATCCTAAGTCATCAACAATATACTTTAACATGTTAACCAATAACAATGACATTGATCAGTAGCTGTTCGTATATGTGTCCGGACGACTCATTTCGGACGACACTCACTCATGAAGCACCAAACCATACTGCTAGGCACGGGTCAAATGTAAATGATAATAAATTAATAATAAACACCTCGGGAAAGACCAATGCACTCTATCACCAGGTAAGAACCACGGTCCAGTGGTTAATAGCAAAAACCGAGCATGCGCCGTCATCCCGGTTTCTCAGGGACATGTTTCCCCATGCGTGAACAGTAGCCTAGAGGTCTAGTCTAGGCATAGACCGGCTCGCCACTTCCCCATGATGGTCAGGTACAGTGGTTATGGTATTATAAATACCAAACATCATTCAATGCTCAAGGTTCAGTTAACTCTCCCCACTTTTCACTGACACTCATTTATTTCACATTTACTCACCCCATTAATATTTACAACAAACTTATTCTTGCACCGGAGCTTGGTCTTGGGATAAACCCCAAGGCGAGGCTAACGTGCGTTACCTTTGTTTCAGGCTCGCTAGGCTGAAGATCCATATCAAGGAAGAAGGCCCTAGTGCAGAACTTTAATTCAACAGTAGCCGTATCCTCATTAAGAGCAGTGTTCACAACAACTTGAAAAATAAATCTATGTCTACATTAGCAAAACATAAAGTTTATACAACAACGTACTGTTCGGTTAACACAATGCTTAACGAAACCAAGTATGTATATAAATATTATTCTAGGAGTTCTTCTCAAGTCAGCTCCAAAACTATAATAGATAATTTGTTTTAATAACAGTTTCAAAGTCTTTTGGATCAAAGTCACTATATTATAATAGAAAACACAAACTGTAACAATGAAAATGATTCTTTAAGAAATTTTGTTAAAATAAGGCAAAATTTGACCACTCTAATACTATATGTAAATGTGAACCATGAATCGAACCATATAGCAAATCAACTACTCTAATACTCTCTTAAGTCTGAAACCTTATGCAACACTATAACTGATAACCTCCAAAACAACTTAAAATTATGGAGAATCTATTTCACAAGACGAAACCAAGTCAAGACTACCTAACAGTTTGCTCTTCAAAACTTTTAATGGTAAAAATAAATTATGAAAAAGATGCTGGTAGTAATATTTATTGTGGCCAACAAAATAAAACTTGCCTCAAAATATGCTCATAAATTTTCCCATCCAGAAGGACAAATCAATGTTTTGAGTGTCAAATGGTCACTTTGTGTATTTATAGTACTTCAAAATTGAAAAGGATCACATTAGGTGTAGAGAACAAAATAGACGGTTAAACTTTCTATTAGAAGATTAATTTTGACAATTTAACTTCATAACAACATACACTTTCATAGCAAAATCACAAATTTTTCACTCAAACATTTTAACAAACACCTACCATGCATTGCATAAAATAAAGGATTAAAAACAGAAAAAATCATGTAAATGTACCTGAAAACGACTTCATGTGCCGTAAATAAAAGAAAGAAACTAATTAAGCAAATTCAAAATCAAAATTGCACAAAAATGATTGCTTCTTCGTAAGTATTTTTTAAGAGTAAAAAGTTATAAATAAATAAAATCAAATAAACAAAAACATGAAATCTGTCATTTCCAATTGACACGTACATTATTTACAAGATTATAACAAACTTAACATTTACAAAAGTAATCTTCCACCAGCAAAAGAAGATTGTGTATGAATATAAAACTTGAATAATGTTGAAAATAAGGTCTTAACAGCTTATTGTTAATCTATAGTTGGCTTATTAAGTTTGTTTATATTTGCAGTTTGCTTGTTACTAAGTTGAGGGACTAGTGTTGATTATATTCAAAGCTGTTTTAGACTTTTGGAGCTTAATGCTGTTTCTATCAAAGATGAAGGACTAAAGATGTGCATTGGATTCTTGAGTCGGTGTAGCCAATATATAAAGAAAGAAGACAAGATTGGGGCTTATAATCTTAATCACTTTTCTCTCTCTACGAATATAACTCTCTGCTCTCTCTCTCTCAAAAGCTGATAAAAACTCTCTTTGTAAACCCTAATTGGTGTTCTTGATTTTCTTGATCAAAACACTTTTTCTGATATTGTTAATACTTGATTGAGATCAAGTATTTGTGGTTGTTGTTGATATCTGTTTGAGAACAGTTTATTGTGATTGTAATCTTGGTTTGATCTTAATAAAACTACTTTTATATCATTCAATTAAGTTTTTCTACATGGTATCAGAGCCAGGTTGCTCTGAATATCGTTTTTTAAAAAATTAGGGTTTCGTAATATTTGGGGGTTTTTTGTTGTTTATGTTCTAGATCAATTAACTTGTGTTAATTAACTGTTTTACGGCTTAATTACATAGATCTAAAAGATTTTTTCAAAACGCCTATTTTTTGAGAAAATTAGGGTTTGGGAAAAATTAGGGGTTTTTACAATTAAAAGCTTCTGAGATCGATTAAGTTTGTTTAATCAATAGATCTAGTGGTTTTGTTACGATTGGAAGTAGTTTTGGTTATTTGCCCTAATTTTGAAATTAGGGTTTGGTGGATCTTGGTTCTTGGATCTGGGTTCGTTGCTGTGTTTCTGCTATATCCCTAGACTAAGTGAATCTAGGGTTTCCCTGAGATAGCTCAGTAGGACCTTTAGTTGTCACTCTTGCTTAGCTTGAGTTTAGAGAGGAGTCATACCATACTTGTCATTTCAATCCCAAGTGTTGTTCCGCAAACACTTGGGTATAATTCTTTGATTGATTTCTAATAAGAATTAAACGTTGAAAATTACTGTCTCCTTTTACTTTACGTTTTATTCAAACATCTCTCAAAGTATTTCATATCAATATCTTAGCATGGTGCACGCTTAGACTATCTCTTTAGTTAGTTTATCCGTGTAAACGGGACCAACAACATGTTATATTTAAATCTAGCTAATAACATAAAATAATTCATTAGAATTGAGGAAATATCTCAACCGAATATACTTATAAAGTTATAAACACAAAAAAAATGTAGCTTTGGGAAAATGCATATATTCTTCCTTGATTGACTTTAGAAATTATGTGCTCGCCAAAATTATATGCATTTATGCCGTATTCTGTGTATGAGCAAGAGATCTGGTTAGTTAGCAACATTAAACACCTACATACATATTCATTTATGTGTCTCATTATTCTTTTTCATTCTCTTATTATCACCCACCTTATAAGTTTAAAAATGCAGACTCCAAATTTATACCTTAAAAGTTCGATAAATATACAAGAAACAGCAAATAAGAATGCATACCTGCTTATGTTATTCAACATTCACTTGAACGAGACGATCCTCATGAAGTTACTAACTTTATCTTCTTCTACCAATTGTAGTTTCACATTGGGGATATTATTCCAAAGCAATGATGTTTCTGAGTCACAAACCACTTCCAGTGGACCCTTAACCGATGATGGCAGCTCATGTAGCCCCGTGCACCCCCTCATATAAATTGTTTGCAAAGAACCCAACTCGCCAAACTCCACCGGCAACTCACTCAGATTTATACAGTCGGATATATCGATGATGCTTAATTTCTGGAGGTTTCTGATTGTCTTAGGTAATTCAACAAGATTTGAGCATGATGCTAGCCGCAAAACATCCAAATTTGGGAAGTTCCCAAAATCCTCGGAGAGTGAAGTAAGCTCGTGGCAATTAGTGATGCAGAGTTTTCTCAGGAGAAGTAGATTGCATAATTTTACAGGAAATGTAACTAAATCATCACAAGAGTCTATGCAACTCCATAAGGCTTGGCAACTTGTTGGGGATACCATCAGTACATCCGCTGAAACTGTCTCCTATTTTGCACATGATCAATGACAATTTCTGCAAGTTTTCCAACTCGAGTATTGATGTAATAATCGAAGATATCAAAATATGATCCAACCTAATGGTAGTTAAACAAGATAAATGTTGTGCAGCAGGGAAGTTCTCAAGTTCTGAGAAGCGATATCCATAGTTTGTGATGATTAGGACCTTTAATTTGTCCATTCTATGCATAAATTGTGGCAGGGGATGTGTCTTTGTCAAGAAGTTACATACAAAAACTTCGACTCTAGGGACTTGTATGTTGTTCCATATCGAAGAAATTTTTTCGTCTGTCATTAGTGGCATCAATAGTATGATTAAATTAATGGAAAATTACGTCTATTTCTGACAAAAGGAAAATGAATCATACAAACCTGTGGAAATTGACAATAAACGGGCGTTGACAGTCTCTGGTACTTGGGGAAGATCTGGTTCACCTGGATTTATGATCAACCGCTCTCTGAGTTCTACCGGCTCTTTACTGCTCAACTGAATAGCTAGCGTTCTCAGCATATCGTGCTGCATAACAGATTCATCTTCCCAATCGTAGATAGTAGTAGGAACATGTTGCCTTTAGAAAAAAAATNCTTAGCATGGTGCACGCTTAGACTATCTCTTTAGTTAGTTTATCCGTGTAAACGGGACCAACAATATGCATAGCACTTGGGGCTACATGTATCATTTTCCAATTCATATAGATATTAAATTATGTGCCCATCATGCCATTGGTACGGCATACCTTGAGAACAAAATCAACACACTTGTCATACAAGAAAAATACAAATGAGTAACTGAACATACACCATGGTGAAACATCCAAATTCTTAAATTTTTTTTCAGTTGAAACATCCAACACATACCTAAAATACTTGAAACAGACTACACACCGGGGTTACAGCTTAACAAGTTTTCTTGTGCTCTCTACTCCAATCTAATTTCTTTCCAATTTTCCATGGATTAGCTTCCTTTGCTTCGAGGTCAGAAATGTAGACTGATATGCATCCACAAAAAAGATAACGTCATAATGTAGAAAAAGACAAGAAGTTTCCTATATAAGCTTACCACAATTCATCCCTTTCAAGTATAACCTCACATGTATGCTGTATTTACCAAAGTAAACATCTAACCTGTTCCAGCCACTTGGGTTATAATAGTCATAACCACCCACGGTCCTACACGTCATCCCACTAAATCCATAATAGTCTTCAGGATCAGTCAAATCATCTACACATAAATTTAATGATTTATCATTAACATACAGTATATACCACGTACAACCATACCATCACGTGGGCTATTCGAAACATGTATAAACATTAAAATTATAAATCTCAACCGTTTTGATATAATGGTTATACATAACACAACAATCCACCCAGCCAACCCATTTTGCCAACTCTAGATCTAGTACTCTATTCCAAAATTTCCCAAAGTTCTGTCCGATGCCAGATTGGTGAATGTGAAATGTTATAACTACTGTTAGCCGCAGACTAAATGGCAAGAACAGAGAGCAGAAAATAAACCTCTTGGAGAAGTGTTCTGGAAGAATCATCCTCGGGATACAATTGTGCCCATCCTCTTGACCAGATTTCAAACGCCTCATCCTTCCATATCAAGAAGCTTGCAGGATCAACAACAGTTGGTTGAATGATTTCCTTGGCTGGGAATACTCCCCATGTAACTGCATTCACATCACTCTTCCCCACATTGGAAAGCAAGTTTCCTTCTTTATTGACGGCAATGTATGTGAGTGACGGGTACGCCTTGATTTTCTCCACCAGAGAGTTTAACTTTTCAGCTGAGCAGAAAAACTCTACATATGCTTTCTGGTAAACGTACCCACCCGCAGGGCCCCATATGGCGTAAAATTCGTTCGAGTCACTTGATGTTCCCTTCCGTGTAAACTTTCAAGAACCTGTTCAATAGTTGGGGGAGTTAATATCAACTAAAACAAGCTGCATCAAGCATAAAAAGTTCCTATAAGTATCGAATGCCCGTCACTTCATACTATTGTAAATAATGATTGTACATACTCTCTATAACTTTTAAGAAAGATGCAAGTTTTGTTACAAGATGTAAATTATGTTATAAAGAATGAACAAGCTAGGTTCTTTTTTGTTTCATTATTACACAGTTTTGTTCGTTTTATATACAATGCTAAATTTGCAACATATATTTTGTGGATATTTTGTCATAGTTATTGATATGTGACAAGAGAAGAGGTGAATGTGCGTATACTTGATAACTTTGCAACATGGTGTGCCTCGAAGCATCATCTAACATTCTAAAACTATCCATTCTCGTTAAATCTCATAAAGGAGTTTCTTCAAATAGAGCCACTTTGCGCAAGATCCTTGAAACCCTTTAAATAAGGCAATCACGATGTCACGGATTTAATAAAATGACTAAAGATTACACAAGATTGAATATCACATACATTAAACTAAGTCAATAATTTGGTTTTCCTAGCTCCGTCATCTTTACATCGAAAGTCCAAATTATTGCTTATCAACTTGACTCTTAAAACCGCGACAAATTATACTCCAATTTATTGACTCGTCACCCAGAACTTCATTAACCCGAAAACCATTAACTCAGTGAAAGATCCATCTCCAATCCCTTTTCATGAAAATTCCATTGAATCATCACCACTTATCCTACTAGTTTCATCCATTGAATATTTGGCGTAAAGCATCCCTGGTTTCTATATTAATTAAACAAATCTTTTGAATGATTATCAACATAAGTAATTTTTTCCAAATCATAGTCATTGCACCAAATCCAGAAGCTCGATAGATTTCAATATAAGTTGGATCATTTATTCATTTAACTAATTAAACAAGTACTGTATTATTTACAGTTAGATTACAACCAAAATGATAATACAAAATGACAGGAATTACAGTTAATCTTATAGATTTTTCAAAATGAGTTTAATATCGAGATAATATTGACTATTTAAAAGAACATTGCCATGCAAATACTAATTGTAACAGTTCATGCCTAAGTAGAGGTGGCCATTTCCCGGTTCGGACAAAAACCGGATCCGGTTCCAATCCGGTCCGGTTCAGTAGTCAAAGTCAAAGAACCGATTCGGTTCTTTTCGGTTCCGGGTCTAAAAATCCGGAACCGGTATACCCGGTTCCGGTTCGGTTCCTTATCCGGTACCACAGAAAAAACCGGTCAAACCGGTTCCCAAGAACCGGTCGACATAGCATGGAGAAAGACCTGTCAGGTATGCATTCACAGGGGTCAGGGGGCAAGCACTGTAGCAAGTTAGTGTAGCCATGTTTATTTTGTATAAATCGTCTATCTAACTTTATAGATTCATAGGTTTCAAAATAAATAAGGGCCCGTTTGGTTTGTAAGTGGGATTGGAATTGGATTTGGATTTGGGAAAAGTTTGAAAGAAATTGGATTTAAGTATAGGTTTGAATTAAATGAGGAGAGAGAAAAATAAAATATATTAATTTAATAAATTATAACCTTTTAGTTAATAAAAAATTAAAAACAAATTTTAATTTAATAATTTTTTAATATATAGTGATGAGAGATAAGAGAGAAAAAAGTTGTAGGGCCCACTTTATATAAGAAAAAGACAAAAAAACGAGATGATTCATTTTGATACCGGGTATAGTGGTGTGGTATGAGATCTATCAACTATTCATTACCCCATTCCCAAATTGTGGGCCCACTTGAATAACCAAACAAGTTATTCATATTCTCTTTGGGTGAACCCACACCAAACCGGGAACCAAACTGCACCTAAATTAAAGAAAATGTAAAGAAAAGTACAAAAGCAATGTATTATACTCCGTATTAGAAATATCAATAAATATGCTAGTCCCTACCAAAATTTCTCTTTCTTTCTCTTTAAAGTCTTCTTCTTCAATACAAAAGTAACTCCAACAACCACTGTGTCAGGCATCGGAAAAGTGTATTCGACCACAAATTTGACTCTTTGTTTGTTGGTTATCAAAATAAAGAGGGCACGTGGGTTACCTTGGTATTTATAATGATGTTTAGGAGGGGTAAAGGGATGATTTTGCCCTTGGTTACCGTTTAANTCTCTTTAAAGTCTTCTTCTTCAATACAAAAGTAACTCCAACAACCACTGTGTCAGGCATCGGAAAAGTGTATTCGACCACAAATTTGACTCTTTGTTTGTTGGTTATCAAAATAAAGAGGGCACGTGGGTTACCTTGGTATTTATAATGATGTTTAGGAGGGGTAAAGGGATGATTTTGCCCTTGGTTACCGTTTAAAAACGGTCAAAAAATGAGCCAAACGGCTATTTTTTTTGCTACTGTCAAGAAAACAGCAATCTGCCCGTTTTTATGCATATAACCGTTGGAACTGGTTCGGAACCGGTTCTACCGGTTCCGCTTCTCGAACCGGTTCCAAGGGTAAAAATCTCGAACCGGGTAGGAACATGCGGATCTTCCAAGAACCGGGACCGGTTCTTCCAAGAACCGGATTTGACCGGCTTCAGTTTCGGTTTTTTTCGGTTTCGGTTACAGAACTGGTTTGGATGGCCACCTCTAGGCCTAAGATGAAGAGAATCAAGATAGTCACCTACTCGTCTTTAATATCCACCAAACATAAGCAATAGAGTTACTATAGTTCAGAACTGCATACAATAAATATCTCAGCCTCATAGTTTCATATCTTCCTTAGCATGACTTGTTCAATAAAAGCTTTCACCTACATGCTACCAACCAATATTAAATATATCAAAACTCCTCAACCAATCTTAAATATCCTTCATATAAGCTCATAAACTAAACCATTTAAACTTGCCTAAATACTTGATTAAACTTATTTTTAGTTACAAAAAACTTAAGCTTGTTGTAGTTAAATCATCTAATAAGTCATAGAAAAGTTTAAAAAATCACTTTTAACCTATACAAGACTTGTTATATGAAATAAATTTTGATATATATAGCCTTAAGAGCTACGGTTCAAATGTAATAATTGTTTGCACTTTAACAATAAACCACCCATCATTTACAAATTACTGCCCAAAACAACATGAATATATACCACCAAACTTGCATAATTTCATTTTTTTAAACATAGCCTTTGGGCTACGTTTAGCAAAACCCGAAATAAAATGAATTTGCAAAACCCGTAATTTGCGGTAACATATATAGAAGGCACCAAACTTTTTTAGCGAATAATATTTCAAATACATGTACCAGTACTATGCATTTTCCAGGTACCAGTACTTATGAGACTTAATTTTGCTCATCACTAGTGCTCACCAAACAAACTATTCAATTTGTTAAAAGAACAATAAAGTCCATGTCATCAATCCAGACTACACACCAAACAAATCCTAAACCATTGATGACACCTGCCTCACACGGATCAACATCTTCACCGTCCATCCAAATTCACAACCCCCCACCTGCTCGCCTTTAAATGTAGAGGTTGAACTCAATTAATTTTGTACATCTTTACAAAAAATAAAAAAGTTTGTTCATTTCTGATTTGCACTCGATTCTCCCCTTTCGAGTGCACTCATAGCTTTTGATTTCTTTCATATGGCTGGTGGTAGTACTCATGGTGGGTGGTGGTGGTTTCTTGTCTTAAGCTCTTGCAAAGAGAATTTATTATTTCTGTTTTATTTTTTGACGGACAAGCAAAATGTAATTCTCTCGTGATTGAAATAGGTGTTCTTGGAATATTAAGGTAAAATCATCCCATTTTAAGCTTTATCTCAATTCTTTTATATTTGAAAAGTATTATTATAGGCTTTATGATTTGTGGTCCAGATCTGTCTTTGTTTGTTTTTATGGTGTCTTCTTTTTTTTTTCTTTTTTTTTTTCCTTCCAGAATATGTGGTTTTTGTTGTTGTTTGTGTTGGTCGGGGTGTGAATTTATTTGTTTACTATGGATCTGTGTTATAAGAGTTATGTCGTTTTTGGGTGTTTGTGAATTTATTTGTTTACTATGGATCTGTGTTATAAGAGTTATGTCGTTTTTGGGTGTTTGAGTTTTTCTAGTTTAAGATGTGTAAGGTGTTTTTAACGTTATTTTTTGTGGTTGTTCATGTGCAACTTAGACATACAATTACTGTTATTGTGCTTAATTACTGCTTATTTTCTATTTCTGTATGCTTATTTAGGCTTGTATTTGCTTATTGTGCTTAGTTTATAGCTTGTTAGTCTTTAGTTTAAGTTTTAGCTTCAAATCGGTTAATATTAGTCATAAACAGCTTATTGCATTTGCTTATTGAAAACTGCTTATTAGTTCTGGATTTTGCTTTTTAAGTGAATTAGTAAACTTATTACTATAAGTTTTCTTGTTCAAAAAGTTGGTTTCAAAACAGTTTTTCATAATCAAAACACCAAAGCAGCCTATTTATAGGGGTGTTTGGCACAACTAGCTTTTATAAAGTTCTTTAGCTTTTGAAAGGATTTCCAAAATTTCAAGTTTTAAAAATTAGTTGCACAGGCTAAAAGATTTAAGGTATTAGTTGTTGTTTTAGCTTGCATTTAGCCCACAATAGAATAATGCACTTTTTTAGTGCCTAGTAATTAGGTTTTCATAGGTCAAACATCAATTTTTTACCCATTTCATAGTCAACAGCCGTTCAAGCCTGCTTTTTATTAGTCCCAAAATGGTGTAGCCCTGCTACTCATTGTAAGCCTATATGACATGAAATCTGGTATACTTGCTAATTGGTTGGCACTCTAGTTGTTTTGTATTTTTCTAATTTTTTATATAATGCAAACAGTTTGGTCATGGGGAAGAGACATGGTCGGAGGAGTGTCGAACCAAGGTACATCCGGTCACTGTACTTATTTTGCCCACGTTGATGCTTTAACAATAATCCTTCGAATGAAGAATTTAATACCCAACAATGTTTACATGTCGGCACAATGCCCCCTCGACTATGGACCAGGAAGGACTCCGACCATTATGAGAGAGTTTTGCGAGACACATGGCTTTGAGGCCACATATGACCGGCCATTTGTAGGATTTTCCAGGAAAGAGTATTCACCATCTCTAGGGGTGACTCGTTTAATAGTTCATGGCTTTACCATTTTCAATGACATTGAGAATGAAATTGTTGATCATTTTACGCAAGGACCTAGTCTTCCTTGCATTGCATCTATAAATGGAACCCCACTAATGGATAATCCTCCAAGTCTTCTTCATTCGAGCCATGCTGTCGTGGTCTATGGTGTAGACCTGAGCAACCCAAATGACCATTGATGCTTGATAAAGAACTCATGGGGAAAGGGTTCGGGCAATTGTGGGTTTAGTGACATTCCTTTTAATATAATAAAGGCGGTCTCTGTCCCTAGAGGAGTTGTTGAAGTTCACCATGTCTAAGATTCGTTTACTTTTAATCCTGTCATGTATGTTGTCGTTTAAGTTTTGAACATTCTGTTGAACATTTTGGATGCAGTAAGGTTTTGGATCAGGTTAATATATGTGATAGTATGCTAAAGAGTGTTTGGTTCAGTGAGCTGCTGCTATTTATTTGCTGCAAATTATTTGTGTGAATGCCTGCTGCAAATATGGGTGTTGTTAACAGTTTGGGTCCAATGATTTTTGAGCTATCTGACTATTTGGCTCAGTGTGGTCTGCACTGATTCAAGTTGTCTGTTATGTTGGCATGTCAGTGTAAGTTGCATCAATTTGTGGCTATTTCTTGTTTTTGGCTGGTTGTGTGTGTGGGCCAGGTACATGGGAATATAATTTTCTCTTGTTGAATTGGTTGCACTTTTGCACCAGTTGAAATGCTTCAGTTGTTGTGGTCACAAGTTGGTGGTATATAGAACTATTATTCTGTTCTATGTATTATTAGCTTAGGCTGCCTGGTGTGAATGGCAGTCTTGTAGGCACCTTTGCGGTAATTAACAACAATACAGTTTACCCCAGTGGCCTTTTTCCTCACTCTAATCTCTCCATCTTTCGGTTCTCCTATTTCGATGTCCTCCCATTTTAGTACCTCTAATGTTTGATTAGCTCTTTTAAACCAAAGCACTTGAGAATATAACCCAAGAAACGCCAATCAACTGTATCATACGCCTTCTGAATATCCACCTTAAAAGCACACCTAGGAGGACCTCTATCACGATGATAATTATGCATAAGCTCTTGAGTGATAAGAATATTGTCCGAGATACGTCCACCCGGGACAAAAGCAGATTGGTTTTCACTTACAACCTCCTTAATCCCCTCAATAATACGATTAGTAATAATCTTACTGAGGCATTTGTAAATAACATTGCAGCAAGAAATAGGACGATAATCAGTAACTTTAAGAGGAGTGGTAACTTTAGGGATGAGAGCTAAGAAAGTGTGGTTGGTTTCTTTCAGCAGTTTCCCATTTCCAAAGAAATCACGTATAGCATTACACACATCTTGGCCAACAATGTCCCAACCTTTTTTAAAAAAGGCCGAGGTATACCCGTCAGGACCCGGGGCTTTATCATCACCAATATCGAACATGGCCCTTTTAATTTCCTCACTGGGGACATGCCGAACCATATTAGTATTTGAAGTCTCCGACACCTTCTTATAGAATAGCCCCGAAGTATCTAAGTCATCACATGGCATATTCGTCCCAAGAAATGACTCATAGTGGGCAACAAAGACATCAGGAATACAAGAAATGACTCATAGTATTTTGATCTTGACCATAAGATTTTAAGATTTAGTCTGGTTGATTTTTCTTTTCTCGAACCATAAACTTAAAAACTACGAACTTATGTTTCGTGTTTTGGAGAATTTAAAAAACAACATGTTAATCTTCTTAAACATTTCATAATCATAATTTATGACATTTATATGAAACATTCATAAATATTATGTTTACGATATATAATAAGGGAATATCTTAGCTACAATTTGTTGTAGCTAATTGGCTACAATTTTATGCTAAAAATGTGGGTCCCTTAGTCTTTCTGTGGGCCCCTGATTCCTATTCTGTGGGCCCCTGAGTCATTTTGTATGTATTTTTTGATGGGGATTGTAGCCAATTGGCTATCCCCAATAAGCATATAATAATATATGTAGATTTGTATAATATTACACTATTAAGAAAATAACATTATAGTAAGATCTTAAGATCCTGATCCGATCTTACGATCTCGATTTTGCAAAATGAAAACAATTATGAGTACGATCTTGAAAACCTTGGGTTTGGTTTGGACTAGGACCAAGATGATACTTGAAAGCTTATGAGAGGCTATTGTGGTAGATGGCTTCTAAAATGAGTTTGGTGTATATAAAGTTTAAATCACACGATACCTTGGCGAGTACCGGTGGTGCCATCTCAAAACAGGATCCCCATGGCGCCACAAGGACACTGTGCCTTGTACTGTCGGCTCTGGCACCATGACACACTTTTGTTGGAAACGGGGTGTTTTTGTCTTCAGTGATAGATTTTTGTGTTATAGGAAAAAGTACTGAAATGACAACATTTTTTCATTGCAACAACACACGGCAACATAAGGTACCTTGTGCTCTAAACTTAGAAACTTGTTCACTTACATAAATGCCTTTATGAACAGCATTTATTAAGGGTGTGCATGGTTCGGTTTTTTAAAATTGGAATTTTATAATTATAATTATTAGTTTTGGCTATTTTATCAAACATGTTTGTTTTAGAATTGGGAATTTTATAATTATAAGTTTCGGCTACTTTATCAACCATATTTGAAAAGAAACGCAGCGAACTCCCGTTTTCTTAAGCTATAATTAGAGCTAATTCGGTAAACATACCCTTGGAGGGGTTTGGGCACTTGGATGAGGTTGAAGATGATATACTTTTTATCTTTCAAACCCCCAAGTAAGGCTGTCAAAAAGACTCATACCCGTAAACCTCACCCGCACCCGAAACTGTATAAGCTTATTCGGGTCAGGTTAAACGGGTTTAAATTTTCTTATCGGTTCAGGTTGGGTAAACCGTATGAAGTCAGATCTTTAGTAGAAATACTGACATCATTCTGTAATACAAAAACCCAATAATAAAAATAGAGATTNTTTAATGCTTAGACATTCACAAACAACTTTTACTCCTCCAAAGAACAACCTAGTCCCTGAGATAGCTCAGTAGGACCTTTAGTTGTCACTCTTGCTTAGCTTGAGTTTAGAGAGGAGTCATACCATACTTGTCATTTCAATCCCAAGTGTTGTTCCGCAAACACTTGGGTATAATTCTTTGATTGATTTCTAATAAGAATTAAACGTTGAAAATTACTGTCTCCTTTTACTTTACGTTTTATTCAAACATCTCTCAAAGTATTTCATATCAATATCTTAGCATGGTGCACGCTTAGACTATCTCTTTAGTTAGTTTATCCGTGTAAACGGGACCAACAATATGCATAGCACTTGGGGCTACATGTATCATTTTCCAATTCATATAGATATTAAATTATGTGCCCATCATGCCATTGGTACGGCATACCTTGAGAACAAAATCAACACACTTGTCATACAAGAAAAATACAAATGAGTAACTGAACATACACCATGGTGAAACATCCAAATTCTTAAATTTTTTTTCAGTTGAAACATCCAACACATACCTAAAATACTTGAAACAGACTACACACCGGGGTTACAGCTTAACAAGTTTTCTTGTGCTCTCTACTCCAATCTAATTTCTTTCCAATTTTCCATGGATTAGCTTCCTTTGCTTCGAGGTCAGAAATGTAGACTGATATGCATCCACAAAAAAGATAACGTCATAATGTAGAAAAAGACAAGAAGTTTCCTATATAAGCTTACCACAATTCATCCCTTTCAAGTATAACCTCACATGTATGCTGTATTTACCAAAGTAAACATCTAACCTGTTCCAGCCACTTGGGTTATAATAGTCATAACCACCCACGGTCCTACACGTCATCCCACTAAATCCATAATAGTCTTCAGGATCAGTCAAATCATCTACACATAAATTTAATGATTTATCATTAACATACAGTATATACCACGTACAACCATACCATCACGTGGGCTATTCGAAACATGTATAAACATTAAAATTATAAATCTCAACCGTTTTGATATAATGGTTATACATAACACAACAATCCACCCAGCCAACCCATTTTGCCAACTCTAGATCTAGTACTCTATTCCAAAATTTCCCAAAGTTCTGTCCGATGCCAGATTGGTGAATGTGAAATGTTATAACTACTGTTAGCCGCAGACTAAATGGCAAGAACAGAGAGCAGAAAATAAACCTCTTGGAGAAGTGTTCTGGAAGAATCATCCTCGGGATACAATTGTGCCCATCCTCTTGACCAGATTTCAAACGCCTCATCCTTCCATATCAAGAAGCTTGCAGGATCAACAACAGTTGGTTGAATGATTTCCTTGGCTGGGAATACTCCCCATGTAACTGCATTCACATCACTCTTCCCCACATTGGAAAGCAAGTTTCCTTCTTTATTGACGGCAAGGTATGTGAGTGACGGGTACGCCTTGATTTTCTCCACCAGAGAGTTTAACTTTTCAGCTGAGCAGAAAAACTCTACATATGCTTTCTGGTAAACGTACCCACCCGCAGGGCCCCACCCTAAAAAATCCCAAATAAATCAGTGAGCAAAAATGATATGGTTCTAAGACAGATTTTGTAAAAAGGTCAAACACTTCTCAACCATTTGTGATTGATTTATTGGTACAAAGAGCTAACAAAACTAAGAAAACTCATGGTCACGTGAAATCTTACCAATAGAAGGGGAGTCAGACTTCGCTCCATTGACGGCCGGTTGGCTGTTGATGGTGAGGAAACCCTTGAGGTTTATGGAACCAAGTTGTTCATCGATAATCTTGGTCTCTGGCTGAAGTGCATCAAGGTCGGACCAGGGGCTAGTTTTAAGTTGCCCAAGGCAATATTTCATGAATTTCTGATAAAAAAAAATGATTCAATTAGGCACATTTTAACATGACATAATTTCATGAATTTCTGATAAAAAATGATTCAATTAGGCACATTTTAACATGAAATCATAAATATATGCAGAAATACCATACCTCAGAAATATCATCAAACTTCTTCAAAGGGACCACCCACTCTTCTTGAATCTTCTTGTCACGTGCTTTTGGTCTCATGAACTGCTCATAGATTGAATATTATAGAGTCAGATATAACTTTCAGATAGCGCATAAAATGAATTTGATACATTGAAAATTTATTTACATAGTTTATGAATGCAAGTACCTGATGGTCGGTCAATGCTCCATATGATGCATTAGAAGCATCGCCCCAACGACCATGTGGATATTGCTCCCAACCAATAGTCCTTGTTATGTAGCTCTTTGGACGATTGGCCCTGTTAACATTTATAAAAGACAAATCATGAAGTTACCAAATATTTTACTAGCAAGTTTTAATAAATCAACTTATAAATTCATATTTGAATTTCATACCAGAAGATTGGCCTGACATCTTCCTTAAGACGGAAGAGGTTTGTAGGTCTCCTCCAAGGAAGTGGCCTTGAAACTTTGGCCTCTGAAATCAATCCAAGACTCTGCACGGTAAATCAAATGTAAGTTTACATTTAATAATGTTAATGATGATACTAGTTATATCTGGGAACTCCCTTACAGTCAAAATTGCCAATGCAGACTTTTCATTGTTGAGTGTGTAAAGATGCAATGTCTTGATTCCACTAGCCATAATTTTCTTGCACATTTCAGTTCCTTGGTGAATTCCGTAGGCTCTGACAGCTTCCTCGTTGTCCTTGATAGACTCCAATGCAGCAGTGATTTCAGCTGGGATCTGCAGTAGTTGATTGATTACACACGATAGCAACGAAAAACATATATCTGCCAATTTTGTTATGCAATTTGATATACAGAACCATCAAACTAAAACATATTTAAGGTTCAACGCCAACATACCCTAGTTTTGCAGAAACCAGTCATGCGAATGAAGCCATTGTAATTGTTGATGGGCATAATACCAGGAACAATGGGACAAGTTATTCCAATTTGCCGACAGTCATTCACAAACTTAAGAAAATTGTCAACATCATAGAAAAGTTGAGTGACAATCACTTCTGCTCCAGCATCAACCTGCAATACAAGATCTCATATAAGATTATAAACTCGAATGACCTACTGCGTTGATTTGTTAGTTATGATTTCTTATAAACTCGAATGACCATATAAAGGGTTCTGAGTTCTGACAAAGGGTTAATGTGGTTGAATGGTTTCTGTTTATTATCTTAATTTGATGTTTAAATCCGACATAATTCACCATATGAAGGACTATAGCAGAGGTGAAACGGACAAGGTATATGAAAGCCTATAAGATATTAATAAAAGAGGATTTTATATTTTCTATTATTTGACTTTTAATTATGAATCATTGTGTCTAACTTCATATACTGTATTAGTTTGAAGAACAAATAAGTAAATGCACAATAAACAGGAATAATGTCTTTCTAAAATTCTTCATAAGGTGATTTCAGCACTCCAACTATTTTTGTAGCATGCAAATTGTCAGCGTGTAAGAAAAACTACCTTTCTCTTGAGGTACTCAAGATCCTTTTGGTATGCTTCCGGTGTGGCCAATCCATTGCTTTCGATGACTTCAGGATGTGCCTCTGAAAAGCATAACAAAAAAAGCCATTAGAAAACGCAATTACAATGTAACGTATGTAATTATATTAACAGCTAATACTAATATCCCTAAAAATAAAGAAAGGAGGAAGTGAAATTGAAACCTGGATAACCAGCAACAGCTATGCCAAAATAGTCACCATATGACTTGCGGATATGCTCTACCTGTAAAGCAAAAAGAGTGCACATAGTAAATAATTACATTTTAACAATATGGTGCAGAAATTTTAACTTTGTCATAAAGTATAATGCAAATTGCAGATCTGAAATCTTAAAATCTAAATCTACCCATATAAGATTGTTCAAAAGAAGCTAATGTATGATTTTGATTACTAGACAATGAGCTAACATAGGCTAAACCGACCTAAGGAAAATTGACAATATTATGCCCTGATATTAGACTTCACATTCCCTCAGTTCAATAAGTAATCAGCAAAGGCCAAGGAAGTAATACATAATCTAAATATAATTATAAATACACAAATCTACTCTGCTCAGGGCATTGCGTAATCTGGATCATCTAATTTGTGTAGATAACTGGTATACTCAAAGATAGAATAGACTCCAAACTCACAAATTTAAATCTAATAAGTCAACCAAAACACTAAGAAATGCAGGATCTTAGCATGGCCGGATTTGGGCCTGTGCAGAGTGAGCAACTGGACAGGGCCCAACATCCTTAAGGGGCCTCTAATTATATCTCAATACATATATAGCAGCCCATTTTTTGTAAGCCCAGCTTTTTAGTTGATCAATTTACGACAGCAGGAGGTAAAAGCAACATGATTTACACAGCAACTTGAAACAACCAATCTAATTTCAAACTTAAAACTATGATACTGTTGTCCAATAAAATAGGAAATATCTTTAATTACAAAACAACCAATCTAAATCTTTTAAAGCAAATTCTATTCTGAGTTGTTTTTTGAAAGGCATTTTGAAAGGCTATCAAGTACATTCTTTGATGACTTTAATCTTTGTTTCTTATTTCTTTTTTCCTTTAGTTACATAAACAAAATTTTTGGAGTTTGTCATGTGATGGATTTGAAAAGTAACCTTATACAACCGAATCTCATAAAATATACTCTTAAAACCATATAATTGAATTAGACACAAAGCTTCGCTAAAGAAATTTTATATCGCTGAGTTTTGATCATTTCACTTCTAATATTGCTAGCAAAGAATTACACTATCTAAACTAATTATGTCACTTGTAAAATGTGACATGTATACAATTTGTCGCCGTTTAAATGGTTTTTGATACCTCTAACAATTTGTGTAAGAGTAATGTACAAATTTACACTTGCAAAAAATTTCGCGCATTAAAGGGGCTTATATTTTCTTACGGCACGGGGCCTTCGAAATTCACGGGACGGCCCTGGATCTTAGTGTATCGTATAGTAAAGTTCTTCAAACTCATCATTCTAAACAAGCAATCAACGATTTCACAGGATCTCCTACCGTACACTGTATAAGGAAACTAACGTGTCAAACCATTCATTACAAAATAAGCTAAAATAGGTCCAATCAAGTATCAAAGTCACGATACAAAAACATTTTCCTAGCTAAACATCAAATGTTACCAGCAATTTAAATCATTAAACTAGTATCATTAGCCGTAGAAACGTCGGCAACTCAATAACCAATCACATTTCCAAAATCACCAACTCAAATCCAACTAACTAATGCCGGCACCTATCATTGACACATCATCAACCAACTCCTAATCCATCAATCAAATCATAACAAAACAGCAAGATCGCTATTTCGGCAGTCAATGTATAATCAATTCCAAGTTAAGTAGCTAATATCGAAATGTTGGTAACTCACTAATCAATTAATCATCATAATCGCCTTTTAAAATCTAATTAATTACTACCCGTAAAAAAAATGTCAGTAAAAAAACATACTAGATTAAAAGCACAACATTAAACTATTGTCATTAGCCATAAACATGTCAGTTAATCAATAATATAATCTAACTAACTAACGTCAGCACCTAATATACATACATCACTAACAAAACCGCAAGATCACAATGTCGGTGATCTAAACAAACTAATATCGCAATGTGGGTAACTCAAAATCTACTTAGGGGGTGTTTGGGTTAGCTTATTTATCTGGCTTATGGGCTTATTTTAATATGGAAAAGCCGATAAGCTCACTCTTTGGAGCTTATGACGTTATCATCTTCAGCTTATTGGCTAGGGCCAATAAGCTCAAGTTAATAAGCTCTAAAGAGTGGGCTTATGAGCTTTTTCCATGTTCAAATAAGCCCATAAGCCAGATAAATAAGCTAATCCAAACATCCCCTTAATTAATTACAGTCAGTAAAAAAAAGAAACCATACCAGATCAAGAGCACAAGCAAAGCCCCCTTGGATCTGAACAAACTTATCCTGTCCACGTGGCGGGTCACCTCTGAGAGCCAAAACATTCTGAATCCCATCTTTCTTAATACTCTCCAAGGCATGGTCAATTTTCTCAACAGGCATATTAGTACAAGTCAAATGCATCATGGTTTCGACACACACCATGTTCTGCATACGTCTTGCTATCTCCAACGTTAGCTCTGCTGTCGATCCACCTGCTCCCCATGTTATGTCGCAGAAAGTTGGGTCGTGGGCCACCATTCGTTCCATTCTTTCGAACAGATTCTCGACTCCTTCTTCGGATTTTGGTGGGAAGAATTCGAATGAGAAGACCACTTTGCCGGATGAACCGGCTGATGTGGACTCGAGGATTTTCTCGATGACCTTCATGGTTGTGTGTGTGTGTTTTTAGTGTGTGTTTGTGTGAATCAGATCTTATGGGTCTGATTGGTGTAACACACTGATAAGGGGTTGGCACAGATAAAATGGTAGATCTGCTGCTGGTTTTATAGTGGGTGGGTGTTGCCATTTGGACCTTTTGGTTTTGGGGAGTGGGTGAAATAGGTCCATACAAGTTGGTTATCTTGTTAAAATGATTATGTCTCTTTATGTGTATAACTGTTCATAAATCGTGCAGTAAAATGATCGTTTATGTCTGTTTGCTTATTAAATTAGCAAACATGAAAAATGTTTTGTGTTCAACTGGTTAAATGAACGAACATGTAAAAAATCTTGTTCACTCATTTTTTTTCGTTAAAGTTTGTTTATGTATTTGTTAATGTTCATTATATGCTTATATTGTATATCGTATTTGTTTATTGTGTGCTTTTAAGATCAATATATTTAAACAAACAAACGCATGTCAAATACTTAATCTTTGTTTGTCTACATGTGTTAGTTTACTTTTGTTTAATGTCTTAACGAATGAACAAAAACAAACATGAACAACCATGTTCTTTTAAGTGTCTGATTTCGTTTATTTTTCTGAATATAGTTTAATGAATAAACATGAACAATAATTTACTTATTTTCGTCGGGTTTATTTACAACCCTAATTTCATGTTGTTAAATTTAATAACTTAATATATACTTTCTATTGAAGGATTTGAAGCAAAAGAGCTTTGAGAAAATAGATGGATAATATTTAGCCATTTCAGGATTTTAAACTATTCGTCTCAAGGCTATCAGTTTTTGGATTGGAAGCAATTTTGCCACTAGATTACCCGAGTTATTTGCATATTACAAAGTTAATAGTAATATTTTTTGTTATATAATCCTACAAAACTTGATTAAAAAATGAATATAAGAAAATGAGAATGCTTAATCTGTACGTATAGTGATTGCTTACGACTAGACCATCCCTTGTGTCACCTATGTGTAGAAGTGGCAATTTGAAACTCGCTAGTTAAAAATTGGTTGAGTTAGGTAAATATTTATTAGAAGATAACTCTACTTGGGTCTCATTATATATTTTAGATGAGTCTCATTGGTTATTTATTAATCACCCAACGGGTCTAGGTGGTTTAGCGGGGGGAAAAAATTGCCTTTTTTCACCTTGTTAATATTTTACTATAAAAAGTTTATTTGAAAATATCAAAATAGGCAGGTCAACCCAACCATAACCCGTCTAGATCCGGACTCATTTAGATTCGTGATTCGAAAAGACTCAACTAGACTCGAAACCATTTAAACCCAAACCATATAGACCCATGTCCTGGTCCAACCCGGCCCCTCTATTTTTCTAGCTAGAAGCATAAATAAAATATCACGAAAGTATAGTAATTGTTTTATGTCATTTTCAAAACTTAAGTTGGATTTTAGCGAAATGTTTCTGATACCAAACTTATTGATTCAAATCATGAATCGAGTTTCAACCTTTTTCTCAACCATAATATATGGTGTGAGATAATTAGTTATTTTTTTATAAAAAATATACAATCGTTAAAGTCGAAAATAGAATGTAGTTTGGGCTGCTAAAAGGTTGTGATATTTTGCGCATAAACTGAAGTTTGTCGCCAAAAACAATAAACGTAAAAAGGTCATTTTCATTGTTGTGCAATTCGTGCTATAATTCTAAGATAGTGAATGATAATTATATAACTTGGGCAAATTTTGTACGTGTACAAAACTACAGGGACCGTAAGAGTAACCACAAACTGATCCAACAACCTCACCAACCACGATTCAACGACCCCGATAAATATCAACATTGAAGTGCTCAAGTTAGTTCCACGTTTGTACATTTTTAGTCCGAATCTTTTTGCAACGTAACGAGTAATAAATATTCTCATCTCGTTATGGTTTCTTTTTTATTCTGTCAAAGTCAAAACTCTATACTAGAATGACAACATACTACTCATTATTTTATTAGAATTGGTTGTAATAAGTCATCATCAAATCAGAATAGAGTTATCGTCTAATTTATCCGACTTTTTAAACCTTTCGTCTAATAATAAATACACGTCCAGCCATAAAAAAGTTGATGCATATTTGAAGTTTGAATAATGATGCATTCAACAAACAATAATACTTGAAAATAATACTTTACTTTATCAAACATCTTGTATAGGAAAGGATATTATGGTTCATACTAAATGCACTATTGACATGTTCAATATAAACACTTAAATTGATCAATTGATAGTTAATTTAGTAAAATCAATTGCAACACATTTCACTTTATAAGTATATTAATATTTATTCTAATACAAATATCTAGTCCCTCCGTCCCATTTTAAAAGGTATTTATGTGTTATGCTATTTAGTTATGGAGTAGATTAGATTTAAAGCTCATGTGTAAACGCGGGTTGTAAAAATAATTTCAATTGTAACACATACTTACTTAAACACTAGAGAGGAAGACATTAATATTTATCGTGAGCCATTGTATTATACTTATATACTATTAGTTGGGCTTTCTAGCCCGTTTTTTTTGGCCACCCGCTCCATCTAAACCCATATAGCAATTTGGTGTTTACTCACCCGACCCGCCCTATTCACGTTAACTCACATGTTTTCCCTTTCTTTGAGATCCGATTGGGTGCTACTCCGACAAGTAAAACACCGGCGATTTGATCCGATCCGATGGGTTTTGTGACAACTACAGTTGCCTGTGAGGGGGTGAACAGTAATATCAATAGTGATATTATTATTTTATTCGTTTTGTGGCTGTTGTTGAGCCAAATGTTCCATACAGTGTTTCCAATCTTTATATCCACATCTTTTTTGTGTGAAAAGATAAAGATGGGTTCTGGGTTCTTCATACTCTAATCCGCAGAACACACACATCCACACACGATTTCTGTATGCTGGCGACATAAATAAGGTATGATTGTTTTATATGATGGTTTATTTGTTTTTAATTTTATGGTTTTTAGATTTAGGGTTTTCAGATTAGGGTTCCGTTTTTGTTGATGTTAGATTTGCGCGTTTATTAGGTGTAATTTTAGGGTAGATGTTTTACAGTAGCATATGGCCATACTTTTTTTTTGGTAAAAATTATATTAGTAATTAGGCTAATTTGGTTTACTATTTTGGCAAAATTATCTGACTAATTTGTCTAATTTGGGTAACCTTATTTCAAGAGCTTAATGGCTTATTTTACTTTCGAAAAGAAATTAAGCACTTTTGGAGGTGTTTGGTAAACTTTATGTCATGGCAGTGTTTGTAGTTTAATATTTGTGAGGTTGGCATGTAATTCAGAAAAAAATGTTTTAAGTGCTTAATAGCGTATTCAGCAAAAACGTAATTCTTACAAATGTTTGTGTGTTTGCCAGGTTTTCAGGTGCCGCCATGGCGGGTAGGCTTGATGAGCTTGCAGCCATGGCAATGATATCTGTACTTATTTCGACCAAAATAGGATAAGGCTTGATGAGCTTTTAGCCATGGCTTGATGTCATGTTTGCAGCCATGGGCGGTTGGTGCCATTTTGGTTGTGTACCTTTGCTTTGCTCATTCTGCCATGCAAAATGCATAAATTGACATATCATTTTCGTTTCGCAATCTGCTTATTGCGTTCTCAGTGGGTTTAATGCCATAAGAATGAGGCCGATATTGAATACAACAGGCTATGATGAGTCTACGGGGTAAGGGGATTAAAGGTGAGATGGTCCACATCTTGGCGGGGCAGGTTACTATACTTGCAGCCATGGTGGGCGTATCCTCTTTTTTCGATCCTTACCAAACTTATTTGGTCTTCGTGGTAACCAGTTTTATTTGCTTCATCCTAGGGCTATGATGATTAACCGCTCTTTTCTGAGACAAATGAAGCGGGTCGTCAAAGATTGGATTCGTAAGTTGGCGGGGCAAGGACCGGATGGCATGATTATGCAACCGTGTTTCTTTGCAGCCATGGCGGACTCTAAATCTTTTTGACCCTATTTGGTTTAAAAATCTGAGCCTAATAAAGAAATGATACGGCGGGTTGAAGCAACCTCAATCAAATTTTGTTAATCATGGTTTTTTTAGTTAGTCTAGATCTTGAGGCGCTTGGATAATGTTCGTGTGTTCACGGGATTTGTTCACAGGGTGTGTTCAGGTGGTGGGTACGAGCAACCATCAATTAACATACCTATTGTTAAGTAGGTATGCCTCTGACTTTAATCAAACATTCACTCGAATTGGAAGCCTTGCAAGCTTAAGTCATACCATGATTCGCGTATTGTCTTGACCAGACTTTTTAGATGCCAGCGAATCCACATGTAAGTTAATTGTATAATAATTTGGTCGGCAAGAACAAAGGGTGGTTAATCTTAAGTGGGGTTGTGATAATTGTTTTTTTAACTCTTGATTCTGATGTGAAAAGCCAAACGATTCACAAGAACAAAGGGTGTTCTTTTAACTGTGTTTTTTTGGGCAGTGGGAAAAGCAAAGTAGAGCCAATCAAGGAGAAAGACATAAGTGTTTATATGTTTTGAATCTAAACTTTGTCAAATTTCAAATTGCTCACTCATTTGACTCATTAACAATAAAATATACCCGAAGCTGAGCATTTTCAAATAAACTGACATGATTTTAATGGATGCAGGTAGAGCAAATTATTGTCATTGGACACAGCCGATGTGGAGGGATCAAGGGTCTTATGACCTTCCTTGATGAAGGACCACACACTACGTAAGTTTCTTTATTATCTAATCAATATTTTTTCGATTATGCTTACATTCATCAAATCTGATACCACAAGAAGTTGTTTTATCATCTAATGGAAAACTACTTTGCAGCGACTTCATCGAGGACTGGGTGAAAGTATGCTCCCCCGCTAAGTCAAAGGTCCATGGAGAAACAAACGGCGCAAACCTTAATGATCAATGTGTACAGTGTGAAAAGGTAAACAAGATATTCACCTTTGTTAGTGTGCATCTGTGTGTCTTTCTGAAGGTTTATGCTGTTATTTTTCGTTTCTGCAGTTTTTCCCAACTTTGCTAAAGTATATGGTTTTATTGGTAGTGTATTCGATCCAAATACCAGTGGCCACTTACATGAACTGAAGAGCATAGAACTATTTTATGTTGAATCAACATTGCTGCTGGATTGGTCCTTTCCCCGTTCCTTTTTTAGGTGTTCCTGCTAATCAGAAACCTCTCCGTTAGAAGTCTATTCTTGAGGTAAGAACAAGAAATTGTCATTGTACCATATCGGTATGTGGCGTTCATTTATTTACCAGCTCCTTTTGATATTGGATTTACTAAATTTTCAAAGTAATGAAATTGTGATTACTTTTGCTAGATTAAACCACAAAGTGACAACTTATGAAATATCTACGAGACACTGACGCAGATGTGGAGAGCCCAGTGCTAAAGGCCGAACAAGAAGCCCAGGTCTACTTTTATCATACAAGATATGAAAAAATAATTCACATATTTCTTTAGTTCTTGGAATTTCATAACCCAACTCCTGAGGTTACATTGTAATTTTGCAGATATGTGAAGGCAACATAGGACGCACCACAATATTTTTTGGATGAATCGGTTGCAGATTTAATATTTAGACCGTCCACGCACTCACCAACTCGGTGCTTATAAAGGCACTTAATAAGGTAAGTCAAACACCCCCTAATTAACTAAATTCTTGATAATGTTGATTCTGCAATTGTGCTATGATTAGAAAAGGCTGTCATTATTGCTGCTTATGTTGATCATAAAATAGTTACGTAGTATTATGTTGCCACACATATAGTTAGTCTCGATGATACCATTATGTAGAAACCGTGTTAGGTGCTCATGAGTTGTGTCAAGATCCAGGTTTATACAGTATTGCATAGAGTCGTTCGTATTGTTTTGAGGTCATGAGAAATTTGTGCTTTACCTTTGTAAAGAAAAGATGGCGTTTGGAGTTAGACCGCGTCCGATAAATGTGGTACTCCTTACCTATAAAGTCAGAAGTTAAAATTAAATGTTTGCCTATAATGATGGTAATGATTTAACTATTGCCTAAGATGTCCACCTAATTTCCTTAGAGTGTGCCATTGAAAAAAAATAAGCCGAACATGGACATGCTTAGCATTGTAAGTGGTTTGTATCCATTTGCATATAGAAGAGATCATTTTATGTTTTATCTTTGGCTAATATTAGTGGACATACTTCAAATCTATATGCGTATATATTTGTTAAACACCATATGTTGGTTGTAAACCATACTAAGCATCTTCTTTCTGCTTCAACAGGGTCATCACCACCAGCAGTAGAAACACTCTCATTCCTGCAGCTTGCAGACATCAGTAAGATAGGATCATCACCACCAACTTCGGAACTCTTTTTTTTGGGCTAACTTATGTATACAAACATTGGACTGTAGGGGAAAGTTTGGATGCGTAAATGACATTTTGGGCACAAAAGTCTTAAGAGGTGTTTTGAATCTGAAGGTACATTTTTCTTCTGTTACTATTTACGTTTCAATGGGTCTCTGCATGTCATATGGAATAATGAAAAATGATAATTGTTTAAGAAATGAAATACAATAAAGTATCGAATGGCAACATATGCAATGATAAACACTTTTCAGGGTGCCTAATATTTAGTTTAGGCTGCTATATATGCCATCTGCGAAACAGTATCTTACGGGTCAAAAGCATTATGTAAGCTTATATATTAATCTTAGTTTAGAGTTTTATGGTAAGTGTTTTTTTGTTCTGTTAGGGGTTGTTTGGATTAGCTTATTTTCCCACTTATGAGCTTATTTAGATGTTAATATATTGTACATGTTGCGTTGCCCCTACTTTCATATTTACTCATACTTTTAGTATCTACTCATGTATCCTCTGGTAGCGCAACGCATAAATAGTGGTTGGGTAACGGGTCAAAAACAGATAGGTTTGTAGTATGGGTCAATCGTTATTAGTTCTTTATAAAAGACTCATGTGTTAAACATCATAATGGAAATCATTGTTGGTTTGGATACATTAGTTCACTGATTTAGTTGGTACAATTTGTAGCGCTGAATCGACTCATGTTTATGATACCAGGTAACGGGGCGGATCTGGATGAGTTCAAGAAAATTTCAACAGATTATGGTGTGACCAAAGCGTACACGACCAAAGGTCTGATGATATTATCTTTGAACATCCATTTTTTATTTAAACACCTGCTTCGTCCTCCCGCTGCGTCAAAAAACCACTACCATCAAGGAGATATTGCTTTTACCAGGTGTTTGAGTTTGCGTTTTTGTAAAATGATCATGCGTTTTCCGCTTTTGCAGAACTACCTCAAAAAGGCGGGTACATTATGCTTTCTTCAAAACGTGGATAATCACTTATTCGCAGAACTATTGCCGTCTGCATAGTCAGGCTACATAAAAATGATACCAGTCCTTACCGTTTTCAGGTTTGTGAAAGTTCAGGTTTTAAACTATCAATTTGAAGTTTACTCCCACTTCCATTCCTTACCGTTTTAGGTTTCATGAAAATGTACTAATAAGACATGCTAAAGAGTGTCGATCATTGTGTCGGGTTATTGTTGGCCCAAACATTAGCCCGAACAAAGGAGTCTGAAACATAAAAAAACACATTAAGGAAATGCTGATCGTGTTATGCATTATACTTTGGCGCGGTAACCACACGAGCTGTGATTGCAGGCATAATAACCCTGAGCCTTATTTGTGAACGTTTTCATCCTTTTAGGATTTCGACCGATAGAATATTTAACTTTTCTTTAAATATTTTCGTCATGTCCCTTATTTAGCATACATGGTTTTGTCTATTAATAGATTTCTAGCACCGATTCTGAAGTCAAATATTCCCTTATTTCGTTTTGAAGCAGGTTTTACGGGTCTGGAGAATGAGACATGGGGACAAAGATGAAGCTGAGAAAAAGGATGAGATTGATTATACAATGCTAATGGTCACTTGGTCAGGTATATAAAACTTATTGCTTTTTTGTTTATTTTTTTTAGTTAGATTATGAGAATGAGAAACGACCTATTATATTGTTATTTGTCTGGCTGGATGTGTTTACTATGATAAACAGTTTGTTACTATCTGAATTTGCCGTTTATATGGATATAGGTGAAGCCGCTATGTTAAATTTAAGTGTTTAGTAGTAGTTATTTAAGTCATGGATGATTAGAATTTATGTTAAATTTTAGTGTTTAGTAGTAGTTATTTAAGTGTCGAAATTGTTGATATGGGTCCTCATTTTAGGAGTGTAGATTATTTAGAACCCGAATTGATTATGGCCTAATTCAACGAGGTCTAGGGTGAATTGTGGTTATTTGTATTTTTATGTCATTTGATTGCTGATTTGAGTTTGGTTGTTTAGAAGATAAGTAGATTTTTATCTTTAGTGATTTTTGAAATTTATACAACAGTAAATATTTTATGATTGCCTGGTGTCTCTATTTTCTTTTCATTAAAGTTGGTTTTCTTAGGTTATGGCTCTTAATATGTTTTTATTTCTTCTAAATTGCACATTGTAGATGGAAGGGGTAGTCTGACTCTACTTTTTATAAATTTCACAAAATTTAATATAATGTGGGTTTCGGCTTAAGAAAATTTAAAATGTGCGTTCGAGTTCAAGGTCAGTTGTGTGAGACAAATTTGCATCCTTTTGTTCGTATTATATTTGGAATTGTTTTGATGCAGATGCTTTAGATGAAGACATAAGAGACAAAACTGGATATCAAGAAAGAAAGAAACTTCATATTTCCACGAGGCGTAACTCAGTTTATACATGGTGCATTTCCAAGGTATTCCATTTTTATATTATTGTAAGATGTAAAATATGTATTCATGATGTTTGAATGAGAGATTGTTTTTTGTTGGGGAGGCGTATGTTTTCAGTTTAGGTTGGTGGTGTACTTAAGGAAGGTATTATTGGAGTTACTTTAGCGATTTAAAACGACTTAGGTCCTTATAGAATTTATTTCATTTTTCTACAATATAATCTGCATCATCACCCAAATGTCTGCATTTTTATCAAATATGCCACCATAAGTCAGCTTTACCCTCTTTGACTTTAAAAGTGAGAAATGTTAATCATTCATGCTCATTCCTATAGGTGACCAAGGATGCGGAAACTTACTCAACATAAATTCGATAGGTATTATGGATTCATTTGAACCTCTTTTTCGCCAACGATGTTTGGTATATTATGTATACAACTTCTCTCATTCCATTGTTCTTGGTTTGGTTCTTGACTCAATTATTTTCCTCACTTCACCGCCATTTAATTCTCATGTCACATTATTAGGCAACTCACCAATACTCCTGTAACCATCTGTGTCTTATTTTTTGCCACCAGGTAACTCAGTCTGACGAAAACATGTTAACTGCTGCCGCTTATGATCACTTCAAACAAAGGTGCACTTTTACTTATCTAATTTATATTCAAAATTGTCTTTTACTCGATGCAGATACATCACCCGTACGACACACAGAATGAACTGCAGAATAGAATGAGCCATTTTTAAGATTCTGATAGACCTGAGTTAGATCCAGAAGTGGTGCAAGGGCTCATCCATTTTTTAGATGCTCACAATGAGCTGTTCCAGGTGCACACATGCTTCCTACAGCAGAAGCAGCTTTGGTTGTGGACCTAATTTTTCGTGTAACATTTGTGCTACGAATACACATAAACCTTATGTATGCAAAGCGCTATGCAACACTACTTCGTATAGAAGATAACATTTCGCTGTGCGCCTCATTTTTTGTACAGCGTTTAAACAGCAAATGCATGGATGTATTAACTGTGGCAACAACTATTAAACTTTGCCTGCTTTTACAGTATTCCTACACACATTTAGAACCAACAACAATTACTAAATATAGCAGGAAATACTTCTTTGGGAAAACACCCCGCGGCAACGCGCGGGTTTCCCATCTCGTTATATTTAAAATGTAGTATCATTATCTGTATGTTACTAATATGTAAATATTAATAATCTAACATTCACGTCAAACAGGAGATATGATCGATCTTTTTTTTTTATTATTATTTTTTTATTATTATTATTTTTATTATTATTATTATTATTATTATTATTATTATTATTATATGAATACGTGTAATTTACAATCTAGTTAGCATAACAAAATTTATAGTATGTACATAGACTTTTAGTTTTAATGAAAAATTCAGATCTTTGAGAGAGGGAAAAAAAATTTTAAAAAAAATATAATAAAACCCTTAATTAAAGCTTGATTCATGTGTTTTCATGATATTTTTACTTAAAAATGCTTCTCCTAAGTTAATTAGAAACAAATTCGTGAATCAAAGCTTGGAAATTGAAACATTTGATTTATATTATCTAGAAAATATCATACAAATGTCAAAGTTTTGATTGCAGCTGTGAATGCACATTAAAATGGCTTTTGTGAATCATCCATTAATTTTGAATCAACATAAAATATATTTCTATGTATAAAAACTATTAATTAATGTGGAGAGTAATGCCGAGGCTAGACATGCAGAATCTCCAGTCTCGACTCTCCACGCACAAAAACACTATCCGAGTCTAATATAATTCATGTAATTACAGACCCATTATGTGAGTAATTAATGAATAAGAAGCTCTCGGGTATCTAGCTTACATCGATCTGTTTTTACGTTTCTTGATTAATCACAGCAGTCAAGACACACGTGTTTAGTTACAAACTATATTTTATGTCACTTTGATTAATCATTCCCATTTAACTATGTAATCTCAAATCTTTTATAATGTTAATATAATGAAGATTCAAACGTCCATCCACGATCTCATTGTTAGTTTATTAAGGTATGGCCAATTCATTGATTAGCACGAGATGTATGCTAAATTAAATAATGTCAACTGTGTGTATTTATCCTCGTTGCATGATGATGATATATTCCTACCTACTAAACTCCCACTTTCCATTATTTCCCATTGTATCGTCATTTTTTTCTTAATAAGATAAAACATACTTAGTTATGTACGTTTTTTTTTAGCCACTAGCTTCACCCCCATCAGCCATTAGACACCGCCACCAAACCTGCAAATCCACTTGCACTTCGTCGATTTTGGTGCTTTTTATTTAGTTGTATAGATTTTAGTAACTGATATGTATTTTATTTTGTTTGAATGATTTTAGATGTGTGAGCTTAAAAGCGAGGCAAAATACAAGAAAAAAGAAATAGATAAAGGAAATGGAAAGCGTCCATTGAAATGACCAGATTGTCTTCGCTGACTAGTCGAACAGATTGCTAAAAAGATTTCATACTTTATATTAAAATTGAGTCTTTTGTTCATAAGACATCCTTAACTTTAGGTTGGGGAGGGTGATTGGTATTAGTGGATAATTAGGCCCAAGCCCGGTTTGTGGGTTTTATATTGTCTAACATGGTATCGGAGTGGGTCTGATCCTCATACCTAAGTGGCTATGTTGAGCCGCCTCTCCTAAGCCGCCCGTCAAATCCTAATCACAAAAATACACATCCAATAATATCTAATTATTTTGGTTCGATAAGCAGAAGAAAGGGAAGGACCGGGAGAAGATTAGCATTATAATAACAAAAGGGTATTCCCTTTTGTTTTATCATCAGAGCACTAGGTATCGTCCATACGAATAACACGTTATTGGTATGCCACATCAGCGCCACGTTATACCCTTCTCAATAACACACCAATCACTCAAACACCCCTTCCTCATAGCACACCACTAACATGTTATTGGGTCCCATTTTTTTCATTTTATTTTATTTAAAAACTAACACATTTTATTAAACACTAATTAAAATTACAATACATCTTTGTACCAATTAAATAAAATAGGCCTACCAATCAAGGAAAAATTCGGTTAAGCCTATTACGATACAATGAATTAAATGTTCAAACGAAATATCCAAACATTTTTGTTAACCTCTTTGTAGAAAACCAGTGTTCTTATTATAGATTAATATGAATTAAATTCAAATGAAATATCCAAACGTATTTTTGTAAAATATTTTACAATTTAGCTTTTATAATTGTGTGAAAAATATTTTTCTATTACTACTATTACATAAAAAATTGGTATATAAAAAAAATAAAGAAATAAAGATACAACAAAAAGTATAAAAATTAAATAGTGGTACATGTGGAACATGCTACCTTTTTTATGAGGTGATTTGCACACCGAATAAATTGATGGGGACACCACAATTTACACCCCTAATGCATATGTTACAACATACCATGTGCATAATTATGGTGTCCCCATCAATTTATTTGATATGCAAATCACCTCCCTTTTTTCATCTACTCCCTAGAAAGTAGAAACAATCTCACTCTTCTTTAACGTCTTCTCCTTCTTCACCAAGAAAACCTGCAACTTACAACCACCAACGACACAGTTAATGCCGGAAATTACTTTCGAATGCAACAACGATTTTTGACATCAAGGACGAGCTTTTAGCACGCATCATTTTTTTTAAAGAAAAAAAACACCACAAATACGTTTTGCGTGAGCCAGTCTAGTAGCTCACACCCTTTTGGCGTGATGATGGCGTGTTGCTCGGTACCACCGATGGCGCGTTATTGGTATTCATTTGAGCATTTGGCGTGTTAAAAAACACGATACCGAGTGCTCTCATTGGACGAAAAAAAAGTGTACTCTTTTTGGAGGCTTTAAAGGCAGTACTGCTCTTGTTCGACGCACAACAAGGAAGAAAAAAAAATGATGCTCGAGTTTGAACTTTTATTGCTATCAAGTTGAATCTAATTCTTATTATGTTAGTTGCGTGAAAAGAAAAAAAAAATTAGTTATTTAATTGTTTATTTTTGTTTTTTTATGTCGAATCTAGGGTATTAATTTCTGAGACGACTTTTGTTGATATCCAATCCAGGGTATAAATTTCCGAGACGACTTTTGTTGGTGTCGAATCCAGAGTATAAATTCCCGAGACGACTTTTGTTGTTGTCGAATTCAGGGTATAAATTCCCGAGACGACTTTTGATGGTGTCGAATCCAGGGTATTAATTCCCGAGATGACTTTTGTTGGTGTCGAATCTAGGGTTCTTATTCCCGAGACGACTGTTTGGGATACTTTGGGTTATCCCATTTTATTTTGGTTTATTGTTTTATTTTGCTTTCTTGGTTTACTACTCCAGTTCGAGCTTTCGCGATTTCGCCGCTCGAACTGCGGGGGAATATTAGTGGATAATTAGGCCCAAACCCGGTTTGTGGATTTTGGATATTAGGGTTTCACTATTATAGATAGTGGTCAATAATAAAGTTATACCAACGGGGTTTTATATTGTCTAACAATTGGCACACTTTTTATTTTGATTGAGACACTCACTGTACAAGTTTATAAAACACACTGTAAACATTATACAACTACGTTATGTACAAAATAAAGTGTCCCAATCACAATCTTGGTACAAATCAATTCTCTTAACTTTGACCCTTGAATAAATTACTATATATATTAAAAGGCATGCTAAACGACGTCACTTCACTTGCACTATCCTTGGGCCGTTTCAGTTAGCCCATTGTACATCGTTTTGTTGGCCCGTCTATGTGCATTTTGGCTCAGTCCGGTTTGTTTAGGATAAAGGCGACGTTTCTAGATTTCTCCGGCACATACGAGCACCATCGCCTCATCTACACACACAAAGATTTCATCAAAAACCATGGTCCTTAAGCCGATGTGTGATTGCAGCTGCAGAAAAAGTAAACAAGCCTATTTCTATTATTGTTCTTAGGAAATTGATTTTAGACTTTGATTATATTTTAATGTTAGTTTCCTATGAACAAGAAAATCAATAAGCAACTGATAATGAAGAAAGACCCAAATTTTTTGTTTTACTTTTTTCTTATGCAGTTGTAATTTATGTGTTTTGTTCTTTTGGTTTTTTTTTCAGGGTAAATTAGCTGTGGACCGAGTTACTGGTTCTTCAGGTATTAAAAAGTTACTACTTTTTTTAGTGAAATTATATATATGGATTATAAGTTAAGTTGCATATTAGTTAAAAAAAAATTGAATCTTTATTAAAACGTTGATCAATTTTAAGATAAAACTATGGTTGTAATGGTATGAAAAATGTTAAATCTAGCATATTTTTGGCCGTGTAGGTCTGTGAGATTGCTCATTGAAACTATTTTTATGGTTATTGTGCTTTCGTGCTACAGATAAGCGGTTTTGTAGTGTTTGGGATTTTGATGTGCTGACCAGGCAATTAAAAAATAGTAAAGGCTGTATATCATGCTTCCACCTACAATTAAAACAAATACTTTTTTTTCCATTGTTTACAACATAATGATAAACTCAAAAGGGTATGTAGTCTCACAGCTTTTTCGTTTCTTGACTTTGCAATTGAAATAATTCTTTCTTAACATTGGTTAATTAACTCTCAATTATGCATACAGGATATTGCATAAATGGTACTAGAAAAAACAAAAAAATGAAGCTCCAAATCTTGAACTGAAGGTAAAAAAAAACAAGAGGTAATATTTTTTGTTTAAATTTTTAGGTTAAAGTTTCATTTGATTATTAATGAAATTGAGTTACATATACGTTATTCAAGTAAACACGGGTTTCCCGCTAGAAGCTATATTTTCATGAATTCGTAAATGGTTACAGTTATATTTAAGAAGTTGTTTATCTAATCAAATGTGCAGAAACTACTTGAATGGCCAGAAGCTATTGCTTTCATTTGGAGGTTTTTCATTTGCTGATTTGGTGTGTCTGTTATGCAGGTTTCGGCTGTTGTGAATGTTGCTTCCAAGGATAAAACACAGGTGTGTGTTGATTTACATGAAATTTTGAATATAAATGGTTGTCATTGGATTTTATTTGTTTTCAATCAGATCAAAAGCTTGAAACAGTTTTGATACATTCATGTAGCTTACTCTTTTGTGATACATTCGGGAGCTAGAAGAATAGGTGAACCTGTTACAGAACCTGTAAGTTTTAGATGCTTTTTTCCATTAAATTATGTTGTTAGAATCTTGAGTCTTAGCTTTAATTTGTGCATCGAACATGTAATATGAATGTACACAAAGCAAATATTACTAAGGCTGGAATATCTCCACAAGAGTGTTATTATGGTATGTTATTGCTTTCTTTCCATTGTGAAACATTTTTTTAAATTGTGTTTATTTTGGGTGTCGAAATCAGCTTAGACTTGAGTCGTTATGAGTTTCCTGTTGTGTTTCTTCAACTGCAATACATTGTGTGATGACACACAGATGGAACGTTACGTCTACTTGGTGTCTTGGTGACTATCGAAAGTCATCTATTCAATTCTTATTGTGACTTCAAGAAGCCAAATCAGATAATAATATATTTATTAGTTAAGTTACGGATAGTCATCAAGTTTTACAGTTAACCTCAAGGATAATAAACAAATTTTAAGCCCTTAAATATTTATGCTCGCTGAAACCAAAATCGATATGAATGGAAGATGCCTATGTAACTCTTTTTTATTCTACTTTAGGGATACTGGTCGTTAGTCACTGTGGTTATACGCCTGTTGTGAAAGTTGGCGCTGAGGTAAACTGGGATGGAAAACCGATCCTTCAGGATATCGACATTGAGGACCAATCTGAAAAAGGTGCTAATGCATTGAACGTCAATAGGTTAGTTAGTAAAAAGACTTGATAAACATTGTTTAGTTTGGTTTCTAGACCAAGGGTTATAATGGCCATTTTTTGTATCAACTGTTTATCAGTTTGAGGATGCTATTAGACAAATCATCCACGCCGTCAACTTCTGGTGGTAAGGATATGCAGTCTGCTATGGTTTTGGTGAAGAAAGTATTGGAGAGCTTGGAGCGTGTTGGGTGCAACATTTGCGAAACCAAGCTTCTGTGAAAACCGACTCCAAGACTGCTACTGATCCTAAGGTTGAACCAGCTGTGAAGGGTCCTGGGTCTCCACCTTAAGGTTTGTTTAATGTTACAATTTTTTTACTTATATAAACCATGGGCAAGGGCGAGTTGGTAAACATGGCCATTTCCTTACCTAATTTTCAATACTAAAGTTTCTAATGCCTAATTTAATGCTATTCCAAACAAAATTCATAAGATGATTGTTCAACGCTTCCGGTCGTGTTTGTTCAGCAGTAGCAGCTTCTTACATTTGTAGGCTATAGGATGCATTAATTTCCTTTGGTAGTCTGTTGTTGAAGGTAATGACCAATTGCTAAATGGAATCGGTACCGGTACGCGCCAGCATAGCAGCCCCCATCGGCCTACGTTTCAAGGTAAATTGACCCATTCCTATTTATTAAAATTGCAAAATAAAAGTGTCACAAGTTTCTAGCAGCCATTTTACGACAGATTCCACAACCCTATATTCTGTTGTCGTGTACAAGAAACATCAAATTTACAGACCTGCATTACATAATGGTTATGGTGTATTTTGATGTAGATATTTGGCAGCTTTTAAAAGGCATACACAATATAAATGATAGTTTTGTTGCACCAACTTTAATTACAAATTTGAATTATATTCATTTTTCATGTTTCATATCTATTGTAGTTGGCAACCATTCGACAACCATATATTTAAACAACAGCTCAGTTGCAGCAATGTGTCGTACAGGACAATTGACAAAGTGCCTATTCTCGAGCAACTTGCCTATTCTCAGGTTCAACGGGTCACCTGAGTTTCAACTTAAAAGCAACTCCAAGGACTTTTAGAATATTCAAAGGCGATAGTATTTGGATAGTTGTTTCAATAATAATGTGTTTGTAATCATAGTCAATGCAACAATTTATACAAGTTGCAATGGGAAATATGATTGGCTTCCTGTTTTTTCCTATTACTGTGTGCACTTTCTTACGTCAAAATTCCATTTGAAAATCTTACCTAAACAACCCGCCAACTACAACGGCCCGCCGCAACGCGGCGGATCGACGCCATACTCGTTACAAAAAATAATAATTAGGTCTATGTTATGTCAAGCAAAATGTGTTGTTGTGAACTTTTATCGGATATAATACGTGGACTAGTTCGTACGCAAGTATAATTGGTCCTATTAGACTGAAGGGGCAAATTAATATATTTATAATACACCATTTGAAACGGTGTCGTGTCGATGCATGGGCTACCCGCTTTTTTTTTCGGCCTGCTAAGGCCCGCAACGCCTGGTCCACTCNTACTGGTCGTTAGTCACTGTGGTTATACGCCTGTTGTGAAAGTTGGCGCTGAGGTAAACTGGGATGGAAAACCGATCCTTCAGGATATCGACATTGAGGACCAATCTGAAGGAGGTGCTAATGCATTGAACGTCAATAGGTTAGTTAGTAAAAAGACTTGATAAACATTGTTTAGTTTGGTTTCTAGACCAAGGGTTATAATGGCCATTTTTTGTATCAACTGTTTATCAGTTTGAGGATGCTATTAGACAAATCATCCACGTCGTCAACTTCTGGTGGTAAGGATATGCAGTTTGCTATGGTTTTGGTGAAGAAAGTATTGGAGAGCTTGGAGCGTGTTGGGTGCAACATTTGCGAAACCAAGCTTCTGTGAAAACCGACTCCAAGACTGCTACTAATCCTAAGGTTGAACCAGCTGTGAAGGGTCCTGGGTCTCCACCTTAAGTTTTGTTTAATGTTACATTTTTTTTACGTATATAAACCATGGGCAAGGGCGAGTTGGTAAACATGGCCATTTCCTTACCTAATTTTCAATACTAAAGTTTCTAATGCCTAATTTAATGCTATTCCAAACAAAATTCATAAGATGATTGTTCAACGCTTCCGGTTGTGTTTGTTCAGCAGTAGCAGCTTCGTACATTTGTAGGCTATAGGATGCATTAATTTCCTTTGGTTGTCTGTTGTTGAAGGTAATGACCAATTGCTAAATGGAATCGGTACCGGTACGCGCCAGCATAGCAGCCCCCATCGGCCTACGTTTCAAGGTAAATTGACCCATTCCTATTTATTAAAATTGCAAAATAAAAGTGTCACAAGTTTCTAGCAGCCATTTTACGACAGATTCCTCAACCCTATATTCTGTTGTCGTGTACAAGAAACATCAAATTTACAGACTTGCATTACATAATGGTTATGGTGTATTTTGATGTAGATATTTGGCAGCTTTTAAAAGGCATACAAAATATAAAGAGTAAATTACATAGATGGTCCCTGTGGTTTACCCAAAGTTTCACCCACAGTCCCTGAAAATTAAAAGTTGCACGGATAGTCCCTATCTTTGAAAAGAATAACACTCATGGTCCCTCCACTTAACTGTTGTTAGTAGCTTCCGTTATCTTTTACACGTTAGTCCCTTTTTGTTAAATATCATTGCATCGTTAGTCCTTTATAATAACGGCCGTTTATAATTTGAAGTTTTTCGAATTTTCCTTACGTTTTCATCCGTTTTAATACGTTTTCATGCGTTTTAATCCGTTTTCGTCCATTTTTATAC
>LBNU01024293.1:9944-50689 GCA_014162995.1 Artemisia annua | reverse complement strand
GATAAGCGCACATACGTTCGCGTTTTAAAGACGTTCAAGGCTTGTTACCGATAGGAGCATTGAGCCAGTTTCTCTAGTCTAACCGTAGATGAAAGCATTCACCAAAATACAATCAATAACATACACATCACATGATAACTCATAGTTTTAAGGTTTCATTTAGATCTAAGCAAACACAAAGAAATAGCCTAAAGCATGTTGAAAGAAAGACATAGCACAAGCATAAATCACACACACAATAGACATATTGTATGATATAAAGACTTGATTTTAAGGTAGTATTTCATGCATAGGTTGCTATCGGTGAGCTCATGATAGGATGCTTGACGTATCGTCATAGAGTGAGGTAGGAACTTATAGAGTTAGGGAATTGAACGCACTCCCTACGACTTGTTAGGAATACACCCGTCATCCACGCAAACTCAACATACTAATTACATGGTAAAAGATAGTTAGGGAGTAATGAAATCTAAGTAAACACTATTCTCCACCACTGATTTTCCCCAAAACCAAAAATACAAAAACATAAGTAGCTTAGAAGTAGATGACTTGGGTTAGTTGACTAGCAACTAATTCCGCCCTATCCTCCAAAACCAGAGATTTTACTGCTTTCTTAAAATATAAAAATACAAAAAGAATCTTCCTCCACCCTTAGACCTAGATTAGAGTAGCTTTTAGCCTAACGAACACTATTCCCTGTGAGAGAACGATCAATCCCCCGGTACTTGCCACTACACTATACTACATCGGTCAGGTACACTGCCTGGTGGGGATTGCAAGCTTCTCAGAGATCCCTCGAGAGGTAAAACGTAGTGCGTGTTGCAATCCACGCGCATCATAACACATAACACAGGCCAAAAAACTCATTCTAATCTATTCTAAAAACACATAACACATAACAAAGCCAAAATAAATTGATGAACCTGATTAAAACATGATAACAAGCAATAATTGATGAACCTGATTAAAACATGATAACAAAGTCAAAAAAATTGATGAACCTGATTAAAACATGATAACAACTGATGAACCTCATACTAATCTATTATAACAAGTTATTCTATGGAATCCGCAACTTAAAACATGATAACAAGCAATACCTGATGAACCTCATTCTAATTTATTCTAACTAAAAATCGGCAATAACAAGCAATAACTGATGAACCTAATTCTAATCTATTCTAACTAAAAATCGGCAATAACAAGCAATAACTGATGAACCTAATTCTAATCTATTCTAACTTAAAATCGGCAATAATCGGCAAAGCAAAAACTAATGAATCAGAAACATAATAAAAAATAAGCATAAAATAAATTACCTTGATTAAACACATGAGTATCAGTTTCAGCCATCAGCATATACCTAAATTTGAACGGTAAAAACCCAAATTCACTTCGATAAACCCTAATTCACTTCCAATTGACCGATTGAATGCTTAGAAATCCTAATTCTCTTCCAATTAACCGATTTAACAGTTAAAAACCCTAACTTTTTTCCAATTAACCGATATGAACCCTAATTCTATCCAATTAAGCGATCGGATGGCTAATTCGAAGCCGATATGAACAATTAACGATTCAATTAAACGAATATGAATTGAAAACAAAAAAGCCCTAAATTTCGTAAATTTAGGGTTTATGAATATGAACAAATGAAAGAATGAAAAAAATGTGAAATTGAATGAATGAATGAATTGAATGGAAATCATTGTGTAAATTCAGTTTATATATGGCCGGAAATCAAAACGGAAAAACAGAAAATAGAAAGAAGAAGAGATAAGAGAAAGATAAAGAAGGAAAGCGCAGAAAAAGCGGGAGGGATGGGTGAAATTACATTGTTGTCCTTGGGGGTGAAAAAGCGGGGGGACACGTGTCCACCTATAATTACTTTGTAAAACTTTTTAAAAAAAAACTTTGCAAGGGATCAGGATGTCTTAGAACCACAAGCCTTTTTAAAATATGTTATTTTTTAATACTAATTACTATTTCAATGGGGTTAATTCATACCTACTTTAAATTTTTAAAGTTCCTAACCATTTCAGGATAGAAAATTTCAATGGGCAATTATTAAAAAAAGTATTAATACTTGCCATGGTTCCTCGTCTCATCGGTAGCGAAATTTTTTTTTTTTTTTTTTTTACTTTTGAAGATAATTTTCTTTCATATTCATCCTCTTTAAGGTATTTTATGAAATTTCTGGACATTTTTGCCCCTCTTAGCTAATAGAATTTTTTTTTTTCCCGAAGGGCAAAAATGTCACATAATACCCTAAAGATGATGAATTTGAAAGAAAATTACCCTAAAAAAAAAATGTTCACTACCCTGAAGACGAAACCATGACAAGTATGATACTTTTTTTAATAATTTGCCCAAATATCATCTAACACAGTAATTGCTTTATTTCTCCATCTTAGTAAGTAATTACTTTTTGTTAAAAAAAAAATAACAATAATATTGCTTTTACCATCGAAGAGTTCTACTAAAATAGCTGTTGATATTTATATATTAATAAAAGATATGATGTGACCATAAAAGATGTGATGTGAAAGTGATAAAACTAATAAGTAGTTTTGCCAATTTTTGAAATTTCGTCTATCTAATTGACGAGGTTTGCTTTCATTGTTACATGAGTAACAATGAGTTTAAGCCGGATAAAGTTATCTTCTTGTTGAAAATGTGACATGATTACATGAACGCTTCACATTTATTTGCACTTAACAAAATTAAACACAATGACTTAGATTTTGTCATGATAGTTCTAAAAATTTTATTACTTTCAACCGTCTCCGTTTACAAATTGACACTTTGCATCAGTCTCTTCGCTTCTTTGATAACAATGTAAGAGTTGTTTACTTTTTCTTTTATTCATTCTTAATGAGATAAATCTTGGGTCAAAATATTTATTATGTCTTAATTGTGAGACTCATATATAACCACTTAATTTAGTAAACATCTCTTTAGCTAGAGTCTTTGTGCAGAATATTCTTTGGAATCTGTACTTAGTCAGAAGATTGTATTTAGTTTAAGTAATTTTTAAGGAATTGCTATTTTAGTTTAATTGCTAGTTACTTGGTTGGTGGTGGCCCTGGAATAAGTAAAAGCAGCGGTGTGTGTCGTTTTTGGAAGAGTTGGTGAGAAAGTGAGATTCCAATTATACCCTTAGATTTTCCATAAATATCTCTTTTACAACGTTTGGACTTTTTTCTGTTCCAAAAACTACAACTATCCCGCAACGCCAACGATTTTAGTTTAAGGTTTCCGTTACTTGCTTGCTTGATACTCGTATTACTTTAATCCCTTTTTCTAATCTTTGTTGTTCAATAAGAAATAAAAACAAACTTGACTTACGTAAAACATAACAATTCAACGTTGGATAACAATGTATGACGTTTGATTTTTAACATAAAGTGCAGCTAGACATATATTATTAGATTACATCTTTTATCATATCTAGTTACATAAGTTTAATAAAAGAGATTGACGGTCATATATTTATATTTTCATAAACAAATTAGTATTACTGTATTTGGTTAGTTCTAATCGAATTATTTGAAATGGTCGATCAACACAAAATTTGACTCATTGATCATGAAATGTTAAGGTTATTACCTATGAGAGGACTTGCAGAGTATCAGTTACTATAATGATGTTAGTGAGTTAGTATTTCTTTGATAGATGTTGTTAAACGAGCTACCCAACAAAATCTTCGAGGTAGTTCTCTTAAGACACTTAAAAGTGTTAAAACGATCAAAATCATGATTCCCTCTGTGTTTTTCTTTTTGTGTTTGTATATCTATAGCGAACTAATTTTTGTAAACTTTGGTCTGTTAAAGCTAGACGGGTAAAATTCTATAATGAATGTATAATGATCCTGGACATAAAGCCATACAGAATTAGTCGTTCTTATAAAAGATGCATTTCATATGTTTCCACGAAACAAAATATTTATTTCCAATGAAGGTTCATATAAAACCTCTGGCATAAAGGTTTGCTCACATTTGCTTCAGTTGACAAGATCGAAGAGTATGTCTGGGACTCAAATTTTTATGTATCGATGAAGAGAAACCACATAGTCATATAGATCGCTAGATCTATATTTTTTCTTTTATAGAATGTCACGTGACCCTAGAATTTTAGTTTATAAATTGGTGGTAGGTGGCTTAAAAAGAGTCGTATCAACTTGAAGACCAAGTATAAAGAACTTGGAGAACATGTTGATAGTTATGGCAAGGATAAATAAGCGGGATGTAAAGAATAAGTTTGGTCCTTTTGCCTAATCCATACGAAATTAAGCCAACTTGGTATGGTTATTTATTTATCAGGTCAATCAATTAAGTTCAGTGAAAAAAACTTAGCTCTAGCAAGATTCGGAGATGCTAAAATAGCACAGATTATACACAGATGCTCTCAACCTAATAATCGCGTTTATTTTAAGCATCAAAATGTTGTTTTGCTTACATAATTTTTATTACACTTTTTAGACTATACTTTTAGTATACACAGTAAAAAAATGTTACTTGTAAAAATTAACTTGACATGATCCATTTTGAGATGTCAACAACTTGATACGGCTAGTGAAAAACCATTGAATGTTACTATGATATTATCGATCTTGGCAACCAATCGTCCACAATTGTTGTCACATCAGTTTTCATTTTTAAACAACTAATGCCTCGACACTACCAACCTATTTACCCAACAAAAATATATCTCTCAAAGCGTAGAGATCATCATTTGGAATGCCAATACCAGTGTGGTGATGAGTCGTGTAAAGCTTGTGGTTGCATCATTTGTGTTGGTTGTGAAGATTGAAGAATTACCGAGATTCATTTGTTGAATTATTGTTGTTGAATTGTAGTAAACCCATTTGGTTATACAGAGTATTGATCTTGGTTCATTTGTGTTGCGAAAAAGGGTTGCGGAAAATATGGCATCGAATTTAGCGGTATTGTGAAAATGATGGCATCAGGTTTTGGTTTGAATAATGTGCGAATGATGGCATTGGGTTTTGCAGGTGTTAGGAAGAAAAAGAACGGCAAATGATGGCGTAAGGGGAGACGGGGAACTAGAATTAACGGACAAAAAAGACACAGGAAATATATTGCTAAGTAGCCAATCGTTGTTTTGTTGTGACATTTTTAGAAGACAAAATGAAAGTGTGTGAAAGCGTAGTTAAATTGTGATTTGAGTTGAATGTATGTAAAATTTTAGTTAAAAGTTGGTATTTATAAGTTAAAAGTGAGGTATTTTTTTTAGCCGTTTATATCCGTTGCCCAACGTTTTGGTGGACAGCGGATGAAAAACAGGCTGCACCATGCTCAATGGCTACTGGAAAACCAATATTCACGACCACTTTCCAAACCAACACTAAAAACAACATAAAACACCAATGATAGACCACAAGCATAAAAAGTAGGTGTAGAAATTTGGGGTGATACTTAAATGTGCAGCATTTCTTATTAAACATGATAAAGTCTGAAATATAAAAACTTCAAACTGCTTATTTTCACCAAATCATTTCACTCACAAAGCAAAGAAACACATTAAACTATTGTATCAAAATGACATAGGCAGATTCTAAAGGCAGTTCCACACACCCCAAGCAAATTATCATAAAAACTACGTATCCACCAAAAATTACAAACAAATGCACCAAATAACCGGATTTTATGACGCTTTTAGATGTGCTTAACTCGGCATTTGACACGAAAATTGAAATACAACTTGAAAACACAATAAGCAGAATTACACTTTCAAAACCAAATGCAGACAACATCTGGAACACCATTTTTAGGATTTTGCTTATTATGAATGTTTATTAAAATACTGTTTCTAAGATGAATAAAAAGCTTCAAACTACTTTTTCAAAACAAATACAGCTTATTTCACTAACAATAACCATATATACAATCACGAACACACTCAAGATTACTCAAAACAACTATAGTAGAAAGTAAAACACAACAAGCAGAAAAGCAGTCTTTAGTAAAGAACAGCTTTGTGATAGCCAAGTAGTACGCAGTTGATCTAAATAGTGGCTCTGTATCATAAAATTCATGTCTAGCGATAGTTTTTCCTCTATATATCGACAAATTCAAATTCTTTATATAAACAATATGTACACATGAATCTTTCGAAATCCATAAAACTAAAGTAGAAGTTTGGCATTACAATTTGAAAACATTATCTGATAACAAACAATTAGAATCCATCAAGTGTTTTGAGTGTTTGACAAAACAACACCAAGTGTTTTGAGTATGCTTATGCAAACTGGCATCTTGATAATTGTCTAATTGACCTCTAGATAAAACCAACACTAAAGCAAACATAAAACACTAAATATAATCCACAAAGAGCCAGAAAAAACTTGGTGTAAAATATTTAACAGTAGTATCAGTATCCACAGTTAAAACAAATCCTTATCAAATACTTTAAATGTGCTACAGGATTTCTTGTTAAACCCGTTTAAAGCTAAAACAATCTTATTTCACTCCCAAAGAAATCACAAACATTCCCAAAACTATTACAGCAGATTACAACAATGGTAGTTGTTATAAGCAATTGATAAGAGCAAACAGTTTCGCATTCTAGTGTTCTGCATTTATCATAAAAACTAAGTCTCATAACCAATTTACAAAGAACAAAAAGCCTCAATTAACCACATTCTAATAGGCAAAATCGCAAAAAAGAGTACTACTTCCTCCCAGTTTAACTTTGAGGAATCCAACCTTTTCTTTCCACTTAAAGGTAGCATAGTTTAGCTCAATGCAATGTAAGGTTTTTTAACATTAAAAGATGCTACCTTTAATACCTTGAATTGAATATAAATAAGATTAGATTCCACAGTTAAAGCGAAAACAAAAAACACTGATTTGCGCCAATTGGCCCATTTTAATTGGTTTTCGTTATTAGTCGTGCTTGTGCAACTCAGAATTTGACCACTAAACAGCTAAAATTACAAGATGAAAGCAAAAACACCCCAAGATATTTATTCATAACAAAACAATTCATTTCACTCAGACAATGATATATTCAAGTTTGTCTAGGCAGTCACAGATCACAAACGCCCTCACGACTACTAAATCTACCATATCCATAACAAAGGCCACAATTAAGGGTGTGCTTGTTTAAGCTTGTAATAGAGCATAAGAGCATATAATTTCGGCTTATGTTTCATAAGCCCATATTTTAAAGAATAATTTAACCTTTATTAAATCAAAATAAGCTTAAAAACCATAAAATATAGCCGTGAGGAAACATAAGCCAAAATCATATAAGATCATTAGCCCGTATATAGACTTAAACATAAACCACTTGAACCGTTTCCAATAACTTCCTTCCCAAATACTCTAATAATCAACTTATCATTCCTACATTTCAAAAACACATACCAAAAAACAGATAACAGCTCAACCAATCCACACACATTTCAATAACCTAATAACTTAATCATATCAAACTAGATAATTCTTATGATAACCTAGAAACTATAAATAAGCTGATAAATACTTAAACAATGCAATCCAGAACCACCCTAATAGCTTGAAACTATACAGTATCCTAAGCAAACTACACAAACCTATCCTCAAAAAATCAATGTAACAATAAATAAAATAAATGCAGCATAATCTGGTAAACAACAGCCCAAAAGATAAGATTGATAACATTAAGCCGTCCAAAACTCATACTGATTCTGATTCCAAGACAAATCCAAAACATGACATAACAAAAGTACTTAACATGATTAAACATAACCTTAAAAGACAATAATAATAAAACTTAAAACCTCAACTTGGAAAAAAACCAACGGTTCTTGCCAGTCTTAAACCTCTCCTCCAACCTCTTCTTAGTCTCCTTACAAGCAGTCACCTTCTTGTCACGTGAAGTCAGCACATCAGAAGTCACCACATCTTTCAAATCAACGTCCAAAGTGTACCTGGTTGGCATGATATGGTTGTAGTTCACCACCTTAATGAAAGCCTTCACTCGCGACTTCTTTGCAGTCTTCTTCGCAGAGTCTTTGCGGATTACCTTCTTTGGGTACTTTGCTATCCCTGCGACGAGGCAGTGACCGTATGGGCGGTCACGAGTTCCTTCATCGAACTGTTTCACGATGACTGCTTTGCGACCTGCGAAGCGACCGTTGAGGACGACGACGGCTTTGTTTGGTTTTAGAAACTTCACCATTTTTGGTTGGTTTGCGGCGGCTGCTTAGATATCAGAGAGGGGATGAAAACATACACACACAAAGTGGATGCTAGGGTTATGTGTTTCTTTTTATAGTGAGGGTAATGGTGGGCTTGGGCTTCATTTAGTGTGTTGGGCTGTTAGGCCTTGAAATATGAAATGTATGGTGGATTAGTTTGGTGTTATGTGAATCATGTTTTAAACGTCTAAATTTAGTTTTTGCTTAAATAAAATCAGAGGAATCAACAAACTGAACCTGAACCATTTAATTTAAGGAAAATGATTTGTACACTCATATTTTTGATTGAGACATTCTAATGTATACATTACATACTTGTATGATTACTTTAACTGTTTGTACAGTTAAGTGTCTCAGTAAAAAATATGAGTGTCCTAATCACCTCCTTTAATTTAAACACAAAAGCAAATGACTGAAAAAACACGTTTAACGGCCCGGTTTTGATTTGTATTTACAAATATTCACGGTAGTTCGAAATGAACCATGTATAATATACATGTACATTTCAGCAAAATATTCATAAATTTTTAATTATTGCATTAATATATAGTATAAATTGTTTATAAAATGTAACATTTACTAACGTCTATATATAACATTCGGTTAATGTGGTCGTAGCTTATAAACGTCGAATAAATAGTTTTAGATAATTGTTATTCATGATTACTTGAATTTACCAATTGTGACGAAACAAAATTAGTATGACTTAATACTATCAATGGTATTTTTCAACCAGTTTGATTTGGTTAAATGTCTAAAATGGCTAACCGTGACTCAACACACGGTAACTGCTCATTTTCGGGTTCCAACATGTCCGGTTACCCACATTGTACGGTTTGGTTTTCGTATAGTAAAATGTTGCCCCGTGATATATAGTTCAAATTTCAACCAAACCATTTGTGAATACCTATTGATTAGGCACTTATTTGGTTTAGCTACAAGGGTTGATTGAGAGGGTTTTCGTGATCGTCCGTAACATATATGAAACTTCACTGGCAATGTAAAATTTGTTAAAAAAATATAAATATTTCTTATATTTATTTGTCCTAAATTTTTGTGTTACAATTTTTTTTTTTCTTTTTTGTGACTAGATTCTATTATGATTTGAATAGTGTCATAGCCATCTCTTGCAATCCAGTCCAGCATTCTCGCACCAAACACATAGCATTCCGATCCCATTTTATTAAGGTGCACATGGAAAAAGGTACCATTGAGCTTTACTTCGTCAAGACGGATTACCAATTGGATGACTTGTTTACGAAACCCTTCCCAAAGAACGGTTGGAGTATCTAGTCAACCGAATTGGATTGTGAAGCGTAATTTCTGAAGAGTTAGAACGTCTTTTCGAATCTTCTTGAGATATCTTCAAGCTTCATTGTAAATGTTTTTCGAAAAACAAACTACAAAATTTAAAAAACAACAAAAAGAAAGTACAAAAATAAAAAATTTCAAAAATACAAACACAATATAAAATAAAAAAAATACCACAAATATTCTTCTAAGACATGTCTCTCATATAATCAATGTTATTTACCTTTCTAGAAATGTTATTCAATAATGATATGGACATGTAAATATGCTTTAGCGAGAGTTAACTAAAAACTCAAAAATGTTTTCAAAACATGTCATTTCTCAAAATCTCTTTGACTTATGGACAATCAGTTCAAAACTCGTACTTTATGTATGACTAGTGTACACCTCTATGCACAACTCGAATTTCAAAAAGAGGACCCTATTGTATGTTTCAGTGAGCTACTCCTATAATGGAGAGAAATCTTCATCATCTTGGGCACCTTTTTTCAAAAAATTATGCCCAAGATAACTCCTTAAAAACCTTTCATCAATTTTAAATGAATAGTTTGAAAATACTCTTTAATAAAGGGGGGAGGTATAAAAATGTTCCAAATTTCATGTTGATTCATTTTTCTCTCCATAAGCTTTCTAAAAACATATCTTTTAATCGGTTGATATAAAAAAATATCAGATATATGCTATTTTTTAGGGGGAGAAAACGTTATTAAAATGTGATCAATCTTTTATCTTAGAATGACTCGGCTCAAATTTGTGAAATAACTTCAAGTTGGTTCAGAGGGTTATTTTTCAATTAAAACATGATAATGGATCCCTTTAATCAACCACGTAACTATGTCCGTCAAAGTCTTGTCCGTTTTGGGTCTGTCACTTAATTTCAAACGTGCATACTCTTTCCTCCATGTGCAAAATCTTTTGAATCTTTCATATGTACATATGTATGTTAGGAATTCAATTATTCATATTAAAGACTCGGTCACCCCGTGTATAGTTTAGCATTATGTAGCTCGTAGTATTTATCATTAGTTAGTAATAGTTTTAGTTAAGTAACATCGTAGAGGAAGGACGGGTCTTTACCCACTGTATACCCGATCCACAGCCCACGTAGGGGCGTTTAGTATTTATGTATAAATACCCTTCCTCACCCATGAGGAAGGGTTGGACCTTTATTTACAAGTTTCTCTCAAGGCTCCCATCACTTTCTCTCTCTACTTTCTCTCTCTAGAATTCTTATCATTTGATCCATAATCATAATAACCATACGTGTTTAATATTATGAGTATCCTACAATTGGTATCAAGAGCCAAGGTTTCATCTTAGGACTTGGTTTCTTCTCGGATTTGCACTCGGTTTTGTGGTTTTACTTTGGTTCGACTTGTTTTTCTACATTTTCACTCATTTGATCTCGTTGTGTGTTTTCTAGTGTCTTAGTGTTGTACGTTTGTGGTCATAAGTGTTTTAGGAACTTAGTTTATCATTTAGGTGGACTCTATCATTCATGTGTTAAGTGTATCTTGCAATTCGAAAGGTTGTTCATGTTAGCGAGTTGCTTCTCGGATCCGTTTTCTTTGTAGCGAGTTGAGGTTCTGTGGTAGCGAGTTGGTGTGGTTATTGGTAGCGAGTTGCCATTTTTCTATTTTGGGTATAAAAGACAAACCGCTGGAAAGTGACAGTTTTGTCTCTACCACTAGCGAGTTTTCAGATTTTGTTTGTTAGTGAATCCAGCGAGTTGAGCCCTAGCGAGTTGCCAGATTTAGCGATTTGTGAGATCTAGCGAGTTACACTGAAGATTCTAGCGAGTTGGTATTATTCAGCTAGTTGTTATCCTTAGCGAGTTGGTTCTCTTGCGTGGTGGTATTCTAGTGAGTTAGTGATTTCAGAGACTTGCTATTCTAGCGAGTTGTTGATTTGAGATTCCAGCGAGTTAGCCTACTTGTTATTCTAGCGAGTTGTCAGAACTTGTAACTTGTAATTATAGCGAGTTGCCTACTTGATATTCTAGCGAGTTGCTCACCAGTTATTTACTTCCCTTTAGCGATTTACTCAAGTTCAAGTTAACTCTACCTTTCGGTTTCTCTAGTTGACTTTAGCAAAATCCCGAGAAAGAATCGATTTCTCGGTTTAAGTCACGAGAGTTGTAAAATCCCGTTTAAGTTTGTAATATGGCAACCACGGCTTCAACTGATGATATTCAAGCTGCCGGGTCTGATACCCGACCACCTATGCTCGATAGGACCGATTATGAATCATGGTCTCAACGAATTCGACTTTATTGTCAAGGCAAGGAGAATGGGGAAAACATTCTGAGATTAATTGATGAAGGACCATTTCAAATGGGTACCACAAGAGATGTTCTCTCTACGAGTGAAGATGGAACTATCACCTACGGAATTGACAGACCATGTACCTACAATGATCTTAACGAAGCTGAAAAGAAGCGTTATGATGCAGATATTCGAGCTTCCAACATTGTGATACAATGATTACCCAAGGATGTCTACAAGCTCATTAACTTCAACACATAAGCCAAAGCTGTTTAGGATAATGTCAAAATGTTGCTAGCTGGTTCAGAACTTACAAAAGAAGATCGTGAGTCTCAGTTGTATGATGAGTTTGAGCATTTCAAGATGAACCCTGGTGAAAACATCACAGATTACGATGTCAGATTCCATAAGCTTGTGAATGACATGAAGATGATCCGAATGACAATGCCTAACATCCAAATCAACTCAAAGTTTGTTAACAACATGTCACCTGAATGGGATCGATTTGTCACAGCTGTAAAGCTCAACAAAGGACTCAGAAACACCAACTATGAACAGCTCTATGCTTACTTACAACAACATGAGAAGCATGTTGTGTATGACCGTCAATCGAGGGAAAAGCTCAATCCAACAACGACAAATGATCCTCTTGCTTTCATATCCAGTGTTCAGACATTCAACCAACCCTCACTTGATCAAGCCAGTAACCATCCTACACCAGCAACCCTGAACTAGTTACCCATTGGTCAGTCATCCGTGCAATCAACAACTGTCAAGAACACTCAACCAGACTCAGGATATTCTCACACTGATATGATGATTGACAATCTCTCCAACCAAGTCTCACTGCTTGTTCAACAATTCAGAGCAACACTGCCACAAACCAACAACCAACTCAGAACCTCATCTAACCCACGTATTATGGCTGTTGTGGAAGATGGACGGGTTGTGGTTCAAGAAAGACAAAATGTCAACCAAAGGAATGGAGTCCGGGGGTATGCTCAGAATAGAGTGGGGAATGTTAATCAGGGACAGGGAAGACAACCCAAATGTTATAACTATGGTGGGTTAGGTCATATTGCAAGGAACTGCACTCAACCGAAACGTCCTCAGATCTCCGATTACTTCAAGGATAAGATGTTACTGATGCAAGCACAGGAGAATGGAGTGCCATTCGATGAGGAGCAGTTGTTGTTCCTAGCGGGTGATGAAGGGAACACATTTGATGCCGATGTGGATGATCAACCAGTTCAGGATTTAGCTCTCAATAATCCAAACATCTTCCAGGCAGAAGATTGTGATGCTTTCGATTCTGATGTTGATGATGAACCAACTACACAAACCATCTTCCTGGCCAATCTGTCATCTGCAGTCTCATCACCGCAACAACCTGGTCCCTCCAACTCATCCATCATATCTGAGGTACTAAAGTTGTATGATACATACAAAAAGAGTGATGAACTGAAGATTCTCAACGAAATACATCAGACTAATGTTGCCATGCCAGATGATGTTGAATTGGAAAGCAGCAATGTTACTCCAATTGAGCAACATGTGGATCACAACAAAGAATCTGATGTATCTAGTAGAGCATCTTCAGTTGTATGTGATGATAATGTGATGCATGAACAAAGGATTCATAACAAAGTACAACAAACAAACATTGTGGAATCAAATACTGCTGATATGGGAAATAGCAATGTTATCCCATACGAACAATATGTAAGACACAACGTCGAGTCTGTTGTAACAAGTGATGAATCCTCTGTTGATAATAATGTGTGTGAATTGGATGAATACACTGCTGTTGTGCCTGATGATACCTTGACTACTAGGATTAATATTCTTAGAGATCAGGTGACTATTTATCAACAACGTGCAAAATTTGAGCTAACCGAACGTGAACAGAAGATGGATTGGCAGATGTGTACATATATAACTGAAAGAAACTTAAAGGAAGAAGCATTAAGAATGGAAATAAAATCTTTACAAAATCTTTAAATTGATCAAACTGTTAAACAAAAACAGGAGATTCAAAATAGTGTAATTGCACTAAAACTTGATTTTCAGAATAAAGAAGCTAAACTCTTAAGTGATTTTTCCAATCTTAAAGTGTTAAAGAACAAGCTTGAAAATAAATTGTACACACAAGGCCAAACCATTCAAACTGCTCAAATGTTACAAAAGCACATTAAATTGCGGGATGATCATAGTGATAAAGATTTAGGGGTGCCTAAAACTAATTTCCTTAGGAGAGTTAGTGCCACTCAACATGCTTTATACGATGCTAATGTTATGCTTAAACCTGATCATGCCCCCCCCCCCTGATGTGTCGTCTAATGAGGAGATTGATGAGATAGAAAATGTCAATAAAGAGAGATTAGATGCTAAAATGAAGGATCCAAAGTGCATTAAAAAACGTGTCAATATCAAGCCTCATAATTACTATGAACAGAATCGATTGACTGTTTTGCACCACAAACTAATTTAACACCAGAGCAGATATTTTGGCCCTTAGACGTTGAGAAAAGAAAAGTTGAAGAACTTAAGGCCAAAACTCCTCTAAAGTGTGCTACCCCAACGGTGTATCCTCGCAATACACCGATGCACCTAGTTCAGTTAGCCCTTCACACACAATGTAAAACTCTTATTAGCATCTACGTTCTTTGTCAAATGTTTGCTGAGTTTGATAAAACATGTAAAAAGAGAATTACACCAACGGGAATTACTGAGGGTGAAAGGGGATTTGAACTAACGAAAGAGTGTTACTTAACTGAAGTCATCCCATTTTTTAAACTTGTCAAAGAACACTTTGAGGGCATGCAAAAATCCCTTGAAACTGAAGTAACAGAGATGAAAAAGGTTTTTAAAAATGTGGAAAATGAGGGAAAACAGATTGCAATAGATCTTCAATATAGTGAAATTGCGAGAAAAAATGCTCTTATCATGAATGACAATCTGATTGCTCAATGTATTTGATTCGCAAAAATCAATACATGTAGTATATTAGTAGAATCTCCAAGAAATACGCTAGAAATACGTATTCCCGAGTCGTTCCGTGAAGGTGTGAATGAAAAATCGATTTCCGTGTCGAAAACGTGTAGTGAATGTGAAAATAAAAAGATTAATGAGATATTAAGCTACGAGATATGAAATATCAACAAAGAAACACGTAATCAAGCAAAAAAATAGAGCAAATAAAGCACAAAGTCCTAAAACACAACTAAATCTTAAAACAAACGAAATTAAATCTAAAAAACGCACCTAAAAAAATGAAATCCTCAAAGAAAAGGTCCTAAAAATATAAAAATAATTTTTCTAAACTAAAAATGAGAAAAGAAAATTATGGGAAAAAGAAAAGTTATTTTTAGACTTTTTATTTATTTATTATAATTTTAAAACTATTTAAAAAGAAAATAAAACTAAAGAAATAGAAAAAGGTTCAAATAAATCTGATTTTTTTTTAAAGTTTTTTATTATAAAAGGAATGTAAGAAAAATACGAAACTTGGAAAAAGCTTTTGAAATAAGCTATAAACTAGCTTACAGTGGGCTTAAGCTTATAAATGAAAAGGTTGTTAAATGAATTAAAGTTGCAAACCCATTGAGAAAAGTCCCAAGGGCGCGTCTGGTTTAGTGAGTGTGGTGTGAGGTTTAGTATGCTAGAGGTCTGGGGCTCGAATCTTACCCAGACCTTTTTGCAAACTATTTTTTTTTCTTTTTGCAAACAGTAAAATCAACTAAATAAAAACAACTTTTGTAAAAGGATTTTTGCTGAAAAACTTTGAAAAGCTCTGAATGAGCTTGTTTAAACCAACAGATGGCTAAAAAAAATTAAGTTGAGCAAATGACTCTAGTAGCCTAGGCAAATGAGCAAATAAGCAAAAGTTTAATGCAATCACAAGCTTACTCAACTCAAACAAGTTCAGTTACAACCTAACAAGCTCAGAACACAATTCAACAAGCTAGAAACAACTAGTTATCAAGATCAAATCATGCTCAAAGTCCACTGTGGAAACTCAGTATACACTAGGTGCTAAGGGCAATTATGGAAGCAAATAAGCAAAAGTTTTAAGCTCACAGGCCAACCCAAACTCAAATCTAATGAAACAACTCTACTAGCTTTCCAAATTGTCCAAACTCACACAATAAGGTCAAGTGAGCAGGCAAATAAAGACTTATGAAATGAACCTATGGACTGATGCTGGGCAGTTATAAGCTCAAATAGGCAAATTTGGACAAGAAATTAATCAAGCAAATGATGTTCAAATTCTCAATTTCTTTTTGCTAATGACAAATAACCAACCAAAGATCAAAGATCACCAATCCAAAAGTATTTTCACAAACTAATGAATCCTTTAGGAGCTTTAGAAATCTGTCCAAAAACTGCTATGAAGAATATTTTTGACTTTTGATTTTCTGAAAACTTTGACTTAAATGAAATTGAAATGGTTCTTAAATGATTGATTAAGTAATATTAAGCTAAAATAAGACTAATATAATCTATATTAACTACTTTATTACTAATATGAGTGATTTGCTAACCTATATGCCTAACAGTTAACTGATTATGATGATTAAATAGCAAAGTTGACTTCTAATGCTTAGACCTACTGATATTATGGTATACCTAAGCTATTTGTACCTAAACTATTATGTCTTGACCAATTTTACCTATTGCAATAAACTAGAACATAGTTTAAACACTAGAACCAAACACTCCTTTATGAATCTGTTTCAAATTTTTATGAAGCTATTGATAGATCTAAGCCACAAATTTAACACTTAAGCTCATATAATGATGTAGTAACTGATTAAAACATAGAGAAAGAGATTCAATTCACAAATCACAGATCCACAAATTAGGAGCAGTCACACTAAGTATCACCAAATATTTATCAAACAACCTCAAATCTCATTCAAATACTACTAAATAACATCAAATATCAACAATAAAACAGTAAATCTCTAAGCTACACAGATTATACTATTGAATTAATTAGTACTAAGAAATATGAAAATGGATCTTACTTAACACCACAGGCCCTACTAAGTAGGGGTATACTCCATGTTGCCTATCTTTGGATAGGCTAAATCACCTTCTGAAACAATCAAAACCACCTCTGGAACAAATCAAAATCACCTCTAAATCACCTTGTATCCCACAGTTTGACTTATATTGACTTTTTTATATTTTTGAGAAAATGTTTTCTAAAAGTTTAACTAATTAATAAAAACTTATAAAAACTAGATTTAAACAAAATAAAGTAAATTTAAGCAATACTTTTGTATTTTTTTTTTCTTTTTTTTTTGGTTTAAGAAAAACACAAATGAATTATAGAAGTTGAAATAAGCTAAAAGTGATTGATAGAAGACAATAGAATAGTAAAAAGCTTTTATATCTAAGGTTAAACTAATAGGAAAACCAAAATATAACAAAGGAGAATCGAATTAAACTAAAAATTTCATTAATGAAACTGAGATTATAGGTTATGAAAGCTGAATTACAAATGAAAAGATATTTTAACAGAGTAACATTACTTAAAAACTACACACTACAACTTGTGAATGAGAAGGGTATATATAGCACTCGTATGAAGCTTCTAGCCAATCCAGGTCAGCAATCCGTGTGGTTCTGTGTTTCTTTGCGTCCCTTATAAGCCCTTAGATTGCCTTGGTCCCCAATCTTGCAATTTTAGCCGTAGGATCAAATGATTACCCAATCATGTGCACGCACTTTCACGCGGATTGCCACTCTGTCATTCCCTGACATGTCAGATATCTTCTAGAAGCAAGAAATTGCACGAAAACACCCTTAATTGTGGTTAATTTTGATTGTGTAACTCTAGGGTTCTTCGATGGACAGTAAACCTGGGTAATTTTGGGGGGCGGGAGTTGTTTTGGGATTTTTTTATTTTATTTTGACCGTGGATATATGTGGGTTAGTGGGCTTGGGTTTTAATTATTAGGTGGGAGTGGGCTTGTGGGATTATTGGGCTAATGGCCGGGTATAATGGGTTTAGTAAATCAGAGTGTGGATCCGGTGGGTTATGGTTTAAGGTTTTAGGATTTTTAGTAGTAGTAAAATGCAAGGACCAAAAGTGTATAATCTGAAAATCAAGGGACCTCTTTTGCCATTATTCCAAACTAAGATCCAAGGGCTATATTTGTCTATCTCTGATTCTTAAAGGGCCATTGTTGTTATTTTCTTCAAATTCTCTTTACAAGGACCAAAGTTGACAACTTCTTAAAGATGAGGGACTGAAATTGCCAATTCTTCAAATTATGCTCCAAGGATCATTTCTGACAATATTTAATTCTTCAAGGATGATTTTGAAACTTTGAGCTTTTCCTTTGACTATTTGACTTCCCCGACTTCGGCTTTTGACACTTTCCATTCTCGTGCTCGTTTTTGTCGGTTTTATTTGATTTTATGTTCATTTTTGAGATATCCGTACCTGCACAATCACAAACGCAAAAACACAAGATATTTGGCATATTTGGTTAGTTTTTGGTCGTTTTGGTCGGGTTTTAGGTCAAATAAAGGTGTGTGTTTTAACGCATACCAAAATCCCCAGACTAAGGGATTGCCGTGTCCTCACGCAATGTGATCAATTCATGCTTTTAAGATAAATAATTTCATATCCCTTTTTACTAACTTTGAAAAGTAGCAGAACGTTCAAAAGAGATTACGAAATCATTTATTCCCTAAAACGCCCCGTTTATCCATTTTATTCATTATACTAACACTATACTACTATTTTTGTATTTTCCATTTTTACTTGTGACGGTATGTCGACTTTCATTATTTTGCAATAACGTTTAGGGTCATAGAGTAAGAACACGACTCATGGAGAAGTGACCATACGGATAAAATTCGTCGTCCCTGATTTTTCACAAGCCCCCAAACTAAGCGTAAAAACGAGATCACGGCTTATATACAAGTTAGATGCTAACGCTACCCATGGAAGTTACTTGTGTATTAACCTCTTACTCCCATTTTCCTAGTTGATGGTATCTATTTATTTTATTTTTGTGAGAGAAATGAATTTCTTCATAAACATCTCGTTTTCATAATTATTAGTCCGATAAAGATACTAAATTAAGACGCTAAGTAGTTTCTAATCCTCCTCGCGAGAACCGTTGCATACAAAAATGAGGTCCACATCAAGGTCTCTGATTTAACATGATTTTGAGGAGTATCCCTTTTATTGGCGACTGAAACAACTCATCTACGAGTCCAGAGACAGAAGCTTTTATTAGGACCTCCCCGGAGTCAAGGTTTGACATTTTTAAAACATTTATTCAAGCACATTAACATATTAGCCCTCCGCCTTTTACAACAATTACAACATCGGCTGCGAACCGGCAAGATGTAATAGTCTTATTATGACTTTGGAATTTTCCTCTGCCTTTTTGAAGTCTACAACATCGGCTGCGAACCGGCAAGATGTAGAAAACTTTTATGGCTTTGGATTATATATTCTTCATTTATTCATACATTCATTAGTTGCTAAACCGCAAGTCCTACGGCTTTTATAACAATCCCAACATCGGTTGCGAGCCGGCAAGATGTGATAGTCTATTACACCGTAACACTGACAGTACCTTGATGTGTACCCAACTCTCATAAGCAAAAATCCTTTTGACAAGAACCAAAAACTAAGTATCGCCAAAACCTAACATCTTTAATTATTTTACACAATATATGGGGTGAAACAATTTTGTGGGAGCAAAAAGCCATAAGTACCTTCGATGAGCTCTAAAGAGAACCAACTACTCTACGCTTAGCATCTAACTTCTAAATAAACTCTATCATTTCACGTTCTTCGCAAATTTAAAATCTCAAATAATGAGATTCGCGAATGCTTAGCCGATAATCGAATATTAAGATTATATTGGTTAAGGGGACAAGCTAGGGCTCAACACATCCGGATCAAGTCAAAATTTTTATTCTTACTCTCACCAGCGGAAAGTCAAACATGGTGTCAAAACTTATTATATTTTTGCACAATCTTTTCAATTTTTCACTTTTTTTTCTCACTTTTTTCACTTTTTTTTTTTTTTTTTTTTTTTTTTTTTTTTTTTTTTTTTTTTTTTTTTTTTTTTTTTTTTTTTTCCCCCCCTTTTTTTTTTTTTTTTTTTTTTTTTTTTTTTTTTTTTTTTTTTTAACTATCTCTTTAAATATAAGCAATCATATAAGTCCGTAACCCTTTATGACTATAAANAAGTACCTTCGATGAGCTCTAAAGAGAACCAACTACTCTACGCTTAGCATCTAACTTCTAAATAAACTCTATCATTTCACGTTCTTCGCAAATTTAAAATCTCAAATAATAAGATTCGCGAATGCTTAGCCGATAATCGAATATTAAGATTATATTGGTTAAGGGGACAAGCTAGGGCTCAACACATCCGGATCAAGTCAAAATTTTTATTCTTACTCTCACCAGCGGAAAGTCAAACATGGTGTCAAAACTTATTATATTTTTGCACAATCTTTTCAATTTTTCACTTTTTTTTTCTCACTTTTTTCACCTTTTTTTTTTTTTTTTTTTTTTTTTTTTTTTTTTTTTTTTTATTTTTTTTTTTTTTTTTTTTTTTTTTATTTTTTTTTTCAAAATTTTTCAAAATTTTCAAATTTTTCAATTTTTTTCAATTTTTGAGGACAAATGGGGTTGCGTAAGTAAACGGTAAAAGTGAAAGTGCAAAGTCAATCGAATCGAAGATTCACCCCCCAGACTAAAGATAAACATTGTCCTCAATGTTTCAAAGGCAAGGGTAACTCTACGTAAAATCTAAGGCCGTTTATTAATTATGCCAAATAGATAAACGTTAGTCGATAAGATTAGGATATTTTGTAGATTTCCCGTAGAAGCAATGATGAATGAGACTCGAGTGGAGAAAATGAAACAACGAGCACAAGAGTCTTCATAAATCAGGGTAAATCCTGGACATACACAAACAACCACGAAAACACGAGAAATGGAAGAGGTCGCCCCTCCTCACGTCACTTATTAGAAAATATAGAAAATAGAAATAAAGATAGATGGATAAGCATGGGTTGCCTCCCACGAAGCACTTTGTTTTTGATTACCGAGTCACGTAGCTTGACTCGATCCCCGAATTCAATTGTCCTTGGGGAAAGTTTGGAGATCCGGGACAACCATGGGTGGTATATCCCCTCCGAAGTAATGTTTGAGACGATGACCGTTCACCTTAAAGTTGGGACCATCGGGTTGAGCTAACTCGATGGTGCCATAAGGGAAAACTTGGGTAACGGTAAACGGTCCTGACAAACGGGTTTTGAGTTTGCCCGAGAAAATCTTCAATCGAGAATTGAAAAGAAGGACTCGATCACCAACGTTGAAAACGCGGTCTTTGATCTTAGCATCATGAATCCTCTTGGTTTTCTCTTTGTAGATTAAAGAATTCTCGTAGGCTTGATCCCTAAGTTCGTTTAATTCATTCAATTGAACTTTTCGGTGATCACCCGTGGTTTTGAGGTCAAAATTAGCATGTTTTAAGGCACAGTAGGCCTTGTGCTCTAATTCAATGGGCAAGTGACACGCCTTTCCATACACCAACTTATAAGGAGTACACCCGATGGGGGTTTTGTAAGCGGTACGGAAAGCCCATAAAGCATCATCTAACTTATCGGCCCATGAAGCACGATTATCATTTACGGTCCTCTCTAATATACGTTTCAAGCCATGATTGGAAACCTCAACTTGACCGCTCGTTTGCGGGTGATACGCGGTAGAAAGACGATGGGTAACTCCGTACTTAAGCATAACTTTAGCAAATTGATCGTTACAAAAATGAGTACCGCGATCACTTATAATAGCACGAGGAGTACCGAATCGGGCAAATAGACTCTTCAAAAATTTCACAACAACTCGGGCGTCATTGGTGGGGAGCGCTTTTGCTTCAACCCATTTCTGACAAGTAATCGACGGTCACGAGTATATACTTATTCCCTCTAGAAGACGGGAATGGTCCCATAAAGTCAATACCCCAAACGTCAAAGATTTCACAAACTTGAATCGCATTCTGAGGCATTTCATCTCTTTGTGAAATTTTTCCTTGACGTTGGCATGAGTCACACGACTTCACCAAGTTATGTGCATCACGGTATATCGTCGGCCAATAGAAGTCGGAATCAAACACTTTCTTGGCAGTGTAATTGGCACCATGATGTCCCCCCGTGGGTCCATTGTGGCATGCCATAAGAATTTCATCGGCTTCCTTGCCGTAAACGCACCGCCTAATAACTTGGTCCGCACATATCTTAAACAAGTAGGGGTCGTCCCAGAAATAATGATTAACATCCTTAAAGAATTTGTTTTTTTGTTGGGACGACATCCCTTTTCGAATGAAATTCCCCGCATGGTAATTCGCAAAGTCGGCGAACCATGGGGTACTTGGGTCATGAGATAAACTCCCAAGTGTCTCCAGAGGAAATGATTCATTGATTTCCTTTTTCTCGAGAACACTTTGATGGGGATTTTCAAGTCTAGAAAGATGGTCGGCGGCTAGGTTCTCCGCTCCTTTCTTGTCTTGAATTTCGACATTGAATTCTTGAAGAAGGAGAACCCACCGCATTAATCTTGGTTTAGCATCTTGTTTAGTCATAAGGTATTTCAAGGTCGAGTGATCCGTATACACTATGCACTTTTTCAAAAGGAGATAAGGTTGAAACTTTTCGAAGGCATAAATGACGGCTAACATTTCTTTCTCAGTAGTTGTGTAATGATATTGAGCGTCGGTCATAGTCTTACTTGCATAGTGTATCGGTTGGAAGTATTTGGTCTTACGTTGCCCCAAGACCGTCCCGATAGCATAATCGCTAGCATCACACATAAGCTCAAAAGGCAAGTCCCAATCGGGGGCAACTAGAATCGGAGCTTCCGTCAATTTCTTCTTAAATATCTCAAACGCTTCAACACACTCATTAGAGAAGAAGAACGGATCATCTTTTTCAAGCAAATGGGTCAGAGGTCGGGCAATCTTAGAAAAATCTTGGATGAAACGTCGATAAAAACCGGCATGACCTAGAAAACTACGAATTCCTCGAACGGTGGTGGGATGAGGTAGCTTTGCGATCACATCGACTTTAGCTCTATCGACCTCAATCCCGGCTTTGGAAATCTTATGGCCAAGGACAATGCCCTCTTTAACCATGAAGTGGCACTTCTCCCAATTGAGAACCAAATTAGTGTCTTCACACCGTTTTAGCATTTTCTCCAAATGGGAAAGGCAAGCGATAAACGAATATCCATAGACCGAGAAATCATCCATGAATACTTCCATAGTCTTCTCGATCATATCTTGGAAAATGGCCGTCATACACCTTTGTAACGTGCCTGGAGCATTACATAAGCCAAATGGCATACGTCGATAAGCAAACGTCCCATAAGGGCAAGTAAAAGTGGTCTTTTCTTGATCCTGAGGATCGATCGGAATCTGAAAGTAACCGGAAAAACCATAAAGAAAACAATAGAACTCATTTCCCGCTAGACGTTCTAGCATTTGGTCCATAAAAGGAAGTGGGAAATGGTCCTTTCGGGTCGCATCATTAAGCTTACGATAGTCGATACAAACTCTCCATCCCGTAACGAGACGTGTGGGAATTAGCTCATTATCTTCATTCGTCACTACGGTCATTTCACCTTTCTTCGAAACACAATGGATCGGGCTAACCCATGAGCTATCGGAAATGGGGTAAATCATCCCAGCGTCGAGGAGTTTGATAACTTCCTTTTTTATAACTTCATGGATTTTAGGGTTAACCCGTCGTTGTTGTTGGATCACGGGTTTAAAATTATCTTCGAGCAAAATCTTATGAGTGCAAAAACGAGGGTCTATGCCCTTAATGTCGGAAATTTGCCAAGCGATGGCACTCTTATGCTTCCTAAGCACATCTAAGAGACGGGTCCTCTCCTCATCTTTAAGGTCTTTAGAAATGATAACGGGAAATTTGTCGGTTCCTTCTAAGAAAGCGTATTCGAGATGAGGAGGTAAATCCTTGAGCTCGGGCTCGGGAGGTTTTTCGTTAGACGGCTCAACTTCATTAACTTCTTTGATTTCTTCAACATGAATATCCTTCGGAGGGAGAGGCGAAAACAGATCATCATTTAAAAGTTTTTCAAGCAAAGAATATCTCCCTCGATATCGATATCAGATTGATCAATTTCCGGTGAAAATGATTCATTAGTAAGACAAGTCTCGATCTCTTCCAAGTTGAAATCACTTCCCTCTAACGGAGTGAGGGAAGGGGAAGGATCGGAAAGGATAGGTTGAGAAGAAGAAGAAGTGGGATTGCCACTTGAAGCATTGTTTGAAAAACCGAGAAGCTCTTGAGCATACTCCTCCGTAGCAATATCAATAACATCAATACGGTTAAGAGATTCAACATCGTAATTGGAGTAGTATCTCGACGTTTGGTCCAAATTAAAAGTGACGGCTTCACTTCCATCGCGCAAAGTAATCTCTTCATCGTAAACATCAATCAAAGCACGACCGGTCCTTAGGAAACCTCTTTCGAGAATGAGAGGAACTCGTGGATCGGCATCAAAATCTACAATCACAAAATCAGCAGGGAAATGGAATTTTCCTACATTAACGATGACATCCTCGGCTATTCCCACTGGACGGGAAGTAGAACGATCGGCAAGCTCGAGGGTCATACAAGTCGGGGTTAGTTCGAGAAGAGATAATTTCTTCCAAACGTATAAAGGCATGAGGTTAATGCTAGCACCAAGATCGGCCAAGGCGAAGCACTGAACCATCCCCGGAAAATTACACGGAATAAGAAACTTGCTGGGATCTCCAAGCTTTTCGGGAAGCTTCTTAAGGAGAACCGCCGAGCAATTTTCATTCAAAGGTGTTTTTGCCATTTCAAACAATTTCTCTTTATTATTTAACAAACTTTTAATCATGGACGCAAATTTTGGCATCAAAAGAATAGCATCCTGGTTCGTTGTGTTTTTGTGTCAAAACGTTATATCAAAAATACCAACAAAGTGAGGTCAATGTTATCGTGAGGACAACAAGACGTGGAGAAATACAAGTAAACCCTTCGTGAAAAGGATTACCTCGTAAACTCGTGCAATGTGATATTTTTAAGACCGAGAAAGTGATTTCCCGGGTCGTACCCCAACGAGGTGTGAATGGAAAGATATCGTGAAAGGTTCGAGATTAAAATGCTTGTATGAAAGGTTGTGAGAGTTATTTGGAATTGTGATACGTTAAATTAACGGAAATTGAAAATTAATAAACGAGAATTAAATTAAAATAACCTAAGGGGAAACAAAAGGTAAATGGCAAACTAGGGTAATCCTAAAACACTACGGGGATCAAAATTAGGTATCGGGAATCCTAAATCACAAGTAAACAAATCAACGTAACGTTTATTTAAGATAAACGTCAACGTACAAATAAAAACGTGAACTTTTAGCTACGCAAGTCCTACGGGCCTACAAACAATTTTCTAACGCACTAAAAGACAAAAGAAAATTTTAGAAAAAAGAAAATTAATTATTCGATAAAAATCCTATTTATTACGAATTAAAAACAATTTATCACTAATTAAATTAAAATAAATACTAAAACTGTTCTAATAAATCTGAAACTTTTTGGTAATTAAATAAGGCTGAAACAAAACTAAGAAAAATAAAAAGTTGGGACAAATCTGTTTAGAGAAGCAGAAATAAGCAGAAAATAAGTTGAAAGGCTAAATTAAGCTAAAAGGAGAAAAAAAGGTTAAATAAAAAATTAAAGGAAGTATAAACGATAAAAGACCCTAGGGCAGTTGGTTATGTGTGTGTGGTGTGAGGCTGTGTGCAAGAGGGAGGTCTGGGGTTCGAATCCCAGCCCCTTCTTTTTGTTCAAAATTTATTTTTTTCTTCTACTTTGCTTACTGCTTCCTCACAAACACAAACACAAACACAAACACAAACAAAAATTTCCTTATCTGAAAACAGATTTCAACAAACTTCTTAAACAAATTCATCAAAGATCCAACAGTTTCATTGTGTTCTCAAAATTTTTGTTTTCTTTTTATTTCTATCTTGTGACTGCCAAACTCAACCTCCAAATCACACAAGCTTAAGGCTTGATTAAGCAAAACAACAACAACTAACAATAACAACTCACAACAAGAACAACAAACAGACAATCAAGAACAGTAAACAAGAACAAAGGTAATAGCAGCAATAACAATAAGCAGTTAAGCAAATAAGCTCAAAGCTTAAGCAAACTAATAGACAACAATGCTAATAACTAGAAACCACAATGAGAACAAGAACAACAACATACAAAACAAGCAACAAGAACAAAACAACAAGAACAACAAGGACTGCAGCAGCAGATGTCAGAAAAAGGCCAAAAGATTGTTCCTCAATAAGCACTTAATAAGCAGTTAAGGGAAATCTAAAAGCACACTCCTAAACACTACCTAGGGGGCTACCTAAATCTACAAAGATCAACACCTAACACTCACTAATGAAAAATCTACACCCTTATGAAATTTGGCAAAAACTGAGGATGCAGGGGATATTTTTATCAAATTTCCAACTTCAAGACCACCTCTCAATGATCAAATCTGTTTCAAATTGAAATTTTCTTTTTGAAATTTATCAACAAGCTGGAAAATAACTTAGATCAACAAATGTTATCTAATTCCAACCACAATTGAATCCTACAAATCAATGTGAAATCTGTCCCATTTCATTATTGTACCATTTTGACTTTTGAACATGAACACCTAAGTTTGACCTTAGTGAATTTTGATTGAGTCTAATTGATCAACCTAGTTATATTAATCATATAGTGGAGGTTTTGCTAACCCAAATTCCTAACAGATAGCTGCTAGGGGATTTGATAAAAGATTTTGACTTTTTCTTTTGAAACTACCAAAATAAATTTAGAACTAAGTGTATTAGGGCCTAGGTGAGATACTTGAACCAAATATTACCACAATAAACAACAAGAACACAGCAGAATAGCTTGAACCAAACACCCCTTAATGTGACTGATTTGAAGAGTTTTCAAAGCAAATGAGCAAACTAACACTAAAACTTGATCAATTAACTTTTATTTAGCAATAATACACTTAATTAAACAAATTAGAACAGTCAATAACAACAATTCACTCTTAACACAGATTATGAGAAAACTTGGTGAAATTGCTTACTTGACATCCAAAGCTAGGAGTCAAATGGAATCAGGAATCAAACCAATACCTAATATCCCCCATGGGATTCTAAACCATGTTCCACTTCCATTTCTGCTACTACTTCCTTCTTCTTCTTCTTCAATATTTTTGTATTTTTTTTGAATTTTCTTTGTATTTCTCTCTCTCTCTCTCTCTCTCTCTCTCTCTTTCTCTCTCTCTCTCTCTCTCTCTCTCTCTCTTTTTTTCTTTTCTGAGTTTGATGTTTTCTTTTTTTTTCCAAACTACTTTAACATCACTTAAGGAACTTTCTGAGATTAAATAAATAGCATTTAAATGAAATAACAAGAAACTAGAGATTTTGGATAAAAATACGAATTTGAATGAACTTAAAGAAAACTTTAATTAAGATTGAAAGTTGGAATTACAAATGTAAACTAACATTAAAACAGAAAGATACAAGAGAATTGGATGCCCTAATGGCTTACATTGAGGACCTATTTATACTAAAACTAAGTTAGGGTAACTTTGCCTCATTGTGCTTCTTTGCTGAGAGAAAACAGTGTGAAATTGCTTCTTGTGACCTTGTGAGTAGATCCCAACCGTTTAATTGAAATATGATTGATCCTAGCCCTCTATGTAGTTTTGGCGGGAAATATATTGGGGTGAGATTAGGATTGCCAGCATGGATATGGAGTGGTAGGTATGGGTTTGGGAGGGATAGTGGGATTGAGGTTTGTGAATTGGGTGCTTTTGAGGTGGTGAAAGCGTGTAGCAGGATGGCTATGGTGATGGTTGTTTACCCAGTGGATGTTTGGGGGGAAAGGGAAGAAGACGGGGTGGGGTGTTTGACTTTTTGACTGAGGAGTTATAAAAAACGTAGGGTGGGTTTGGTGTTGGTGATGGGCTGGAGATGTTTTGGGCCAGTGGAAATTGGGCCAAGCAGTTTAAAGGGATGGGGTTTTAAATGTTGGGTTTTGTTTATAGATAAGGTCCGTTTGGTTTAACAAGTAAACAAGCCCAAGGGCCAAAGTGCAATTTCTGATTTTTGAGGGGTGTTTTCTGCCAATTCATGAAACTTCACCCAAAGACCAATTTTGTCATTCCATAATTCCCAAGGTCCTTTGTTGATAAAACTTCAAAAATAAAGTACCCCGGGGACCATTCTTGCCAATCTTTCAAACTCGAAGGACTAAAACTGCCAAACTTTGAAACTTGCAATCCAAGGACCAAAAATGTCATTTTAGGATTGTTGGAGGACTTTTGTTGACTTTTCTTCAATTACTTCTCTCCAGGGACCATTTTTGACATTTTTTGAAAGTGCAGGGACCAATCTTGCCAAATGTAAAACTTCAGGGACTAAACTTGTAAACTTTTGAAAGCTTTTCACCCAAAGATCATTATTTGATAATTTTTGATTTTTAAGAACTTGGTTTGACTTTTCTTTTAAAATAAATGTTTCGGGACTAATTTTGTCAAGTTTTGAAAGTTGTGGGACTGAAACTGCCAATTATGCAAACTTTGTATGATTTTTATCTGTTTTTAATCATTTTGCATCTAAAACATATAAAACATGATCTTTGGGATATTTTCTGTATTTTGATGCATATTTGAGTGTTTTTTTAGATAAGACAAAAGTGACGAGTATTTGCACACTCATCAATCCCCCACACTAAACTATTGCTAGTCCCTAGCAATATTTTATAAAAACTTAATGGATTTGAAGTCTCTTTACCAAAAGCCATTACTTCTGGAGTAGCCAAATGTTTTAGTTCAAGTAAGAACCATGGCACACTGATAACCATATGATTTTTAGCAAACCACAAGCTTTAAACGGATTTGATTTGTCTTTACCAAAAGCCGTTTGCTTTTGGACTAGCCAACTCTTTGATAGAATACAATTATCTTTGGTGAGCTGATTACCAATTATGGCTTTCCAACTGCCTTTACCACAAGCCATAACCTTGCGGGCTAGCCAACTCTTCACTAACAAAGATATGGTGAGTTGAGCACCATACAATTTTTGGCAAATTGCCAGCCGTCAACGGATTTGAGAAATCTTTGTAGGATCGTGTTTTATGTTGATTCATGTGATTCGGGAGGTCTTGGATTGTGGAAGAACATGGTAACCATTGTTAGAGTTTAGAGAGAGAAAGAGTAGAAAGAGTGGAACCTTAGAGAGAGAAAGTGAAACAAAAAAAAAGAAAATAGATTATGAGAAGGCTTGCCCTCTCCAAGGATGGAGAGGGCTTTTATATGTACATGAGTTTTTGCCACTTGGGCAGCGGATCAAGCATACAGTGGGTAAAGACCTGTCCTTCTTCCGTGAATACTAACTACTTCTAATCTATGTTTTACTAACTATTATAAATACTACGAGCTAAACAATGCTTAATCGTATCTGGGGTGACCGAATCTTTCTTATACAAAAATCGTATTCCTAAGAATCTCCCCCTAAGGGAGGTTACCCCGAAATTAAATCTTGAATTCTTGCATTGAGATCTTTGTAGATTCTTTTGTAGCTCGTAGTTGTTGATTCTTCATTGATAAACGACTCAAGATGACTTCCTTGATGTATGGGATGATCTTTGACTTTGCTCTTTTTCTCATCATTCAAATAATTAGCTTCAAGTCATCTTTGAGTGGAAGTATCTCTTTGTGATGTTGTGATAGTCTTTGTGTTGTCATGCTTACACTTTTCTGGATCATGATCTTCTGCATCAGATTTGTGGAAGCATGGTAGAAGCCCATTACTTGATCATGATATCTTTACATTTGATGTTGAAGTGTAAGCATGAGAAGATGAATCTGCATCTTTTCCGCAATCGGCATCAATCGTCAACTTCTTGGACTTTGGTGGGAATACGCCTTTCCAACATGCCCATACATCTTAGTTGAGTAGATTTCCATGGTCGAACAGTTCTGACGGCTCCTTTTAGATGTTGGTATGAGCATGTGGAACTAGAGTGATGGTGGTGAACATGATAAGTATGGTATGTTGAGCTGCATAAAACTTGGTTAGTAATAAACATACCGGCACTTACAAGTTCGGACTTCGAGATCGTCAACAGCATAGTGTGAAGACTTTCTCTAATCCTTACTAAGGCCGTTCCTAATCGGATGCCCCCGAAAGGGCTTTCACTGACATACCCTAGCACACCAACGATTAGGTGAGTCGCTGGAGATCACCCCACGACTGTAGACCTTTTGGAACACCACCGTACTCACTAAGTGTAATCCACAAGAGATTACCGAAGTGACCTGTTGTCAGGGCTGTTTGATGTTGACCCTGGCAGGAGTTTCCACTCAATCACTGGAAAATACGTGTGTATATTCCCTCATAAGTGTTCNGAAAATTTTGAGTACAAACTCGCTAAGGATTATGTAGCAAACTCGCTAGGAAAACTTTTGAAAGCAAACTCGCTAAGAGTTTAATCCTTACTCGCTAGAGCGATAAGGTAAAAAAGGCTTACTCGCCTGAAAAACAAACTCGCTACCAAAAATTTCCCAAACTCGCTACCAAGAAAGTTACCCAAACTCGCTACCAAGAAGAGTTACCCAAACTCGCTATTAAACCCTAATATTGTCAAACTCGCTATTAAACCCTAAAACCCTGAAAACGTACTGTTGTGTATTTTTTGTTGCAAAGCAGAGAACCAAAAAGTTTCAAGACCAAGTATAATATGTAAAAACCTTAAAAACTTATGAAATACTCAAACAAAACCAAAAATAACGAGTATAAGATTAAACCAACGAGATCAAACTAGACCTACACTAATCTAAAACAACCCCAAATATCCCTAGGCGAATGATACCACTTGTTAGGTCACCATATTGAAACATAAACAACCATAGAATTATTAACCAAGAATAAAGAAGAAGAAGAAGAAGAGACAAGTGTTTGGAAGGAACTCTAATATATTTGATATGATAAACTTGAAATACAATGAGAACCAACAAGCCTTAAGCAAGGCTTATACTTAGTATTTATAGGGGAGTCCAAGGGTTTCTAAATCATTCTTGCAATATTACATACTTGGCCCTTGGACTTCCACACAATGTAACATTACATCATAAACTTACTTAACATGAAAGATAAAATGTAAACATAATAAGTCTAATAAGCAACCTATTACAAATATAATGACCGACACTTTTCATAACGTGAAACGTGTTCCTAACACTTAGTTAAAGGGATCCATTATCAGCTTTTAGGTGATAACTAGCCCTAATAACTAACTTGAAGTTGTTAACATTCTTTAAGAAAGGAAGTTAGACCCGTCAAAGTATATATCTAAGAAGAGCTTCTCGGAACGGTACTTTTCTACTAGGATAAACCCTTTCGAAATCTAACGTTTGTGTTTCGTCAATTCATGAGTCAAATCTGAGTCATAATCAATTCACGGTTTCTACTTGTTATTGTAAAAAACACGTGAAAGACTCTTAGCCACTTGCTCCCCCTCAATATGTGCACATTGATTGATTCAATTAGTAAGTTATCAAAACTTTGGCACATACGGGTGAGCTTTCATTCGAGATCATTTATTCACCATTTTTATTCACTTGCTCCCCCTCAATATGTGCTTTGTTTATAATCCAAAATCTTTAAAATTTTAGCACATACGGGAGCTTTCTTTTGAGTCCAAAAACATCTTTTTAAGTCCAAAAACATCCTTTTGAGTCCAAAAACATGACATTTAAATCAGATTTCATATTTAAATCACATTCTCTCCCCCGATCATAAAATTACAAATCTTTTGAGATTTTGTGATCCCAATTGATTTAAATACTTTTAGAGAAAACTTTGGAGAAAATGTGATAAAAGTTTAAACGTTTACTGATTTTGAGACATTTTTTGAATTTCACTGCTGCTGGTGCACAAAGTTTTTAAGGTGCAGAAATTTTGAGCAAATACGCTCCCCCTCAATTAATGACCCGTTTTCAATTTAACGTTTAGTAGTCATTAAGTTGAGTGGTAAGGTATTTGAGAAAATTTAAGTCTGATAGCCACCTTGTAAACCACAAAATCTCTCCTGAAGAATTTTAGAAGAAAGAGATTTTGGGATGAAAGAAGACTTCTCTTCTTTTACTAGAAAGGTTGCACTGAAGCGTACAATATTTCGGAGGTGCACGGATGTAAAGTAATCCATGCCCGGATGAAATTCATCCGTTGTTAGGAACAATCGTCTTAATGGTGTCAAATTGGTGACGCGTTTTCCTTAATTTTGAAAACCGGGTTGCTATCTGAAGTAATAGCAAACCATAATTTTACAAACGGGTTACAGTCTGAAATAACTGCAAGCCATATAGGCATGTTTTGAAAACATTTTGAACTTCTGTTCGAACTTCATTTAAAGACCCGTGTCATTATTAAATGACATTTCTAGGACCGTAAATGTTATCGATGTCAGAAGACATGCCTTAAAAAAAACTATATTTTTGGTATTTTCTGGTTTTTCTGATTTTTATGGTTTTTATAGGTTTTATATTTTTGTATTTTTCTTTTCTGGGTTTTATATTATATATAAGGATATATGAAGCGAATCCATTACTCCTCATTCTCTTCCTGAAGACTTTTGAGTGATACTGGCATGAGATTTTCCAAACCAAGTTGCTGGAGAATAAATCGAGACCGTTCTCCAGGAAGTGCCTTAGTGAAGAAATCTGCCAGCTGAAGCTCTGTTCTTGCAAAGTGAAGTTCCACCACACCACTGGAGAATCCATTTGCCAGGAGAACCATTGACAGTACATCGAACCATGCCCAAGGCTCCTGCTTTAGGCCATAAAGGGCCCCATTTGATAGACCGTCCAGTTCTGACTTGCAGTATTGGCGAGAAACATTCTGATAACTTTGATAGAAACACTCTGAGTGAACGATTCCTCAAAATCAATGCCTTTCTTTTGATGATAACCCTTAGCAGCAACCCTTGCCTTGTGTTCAGAACGTCATCATGCTCATCAGATTGCACAGTCTGGAGATGGTGCCAATTCCCATACCAAAGTTAATAGAATTCATGTCTTTCTTCTTGTATCTCATTAAACCAACATTCGTCTGATATGACAATTTTAAGTCTTTAAGCTCGACTTTGGATAATATGGAATTATAGAAGCACCACAAGGCATGTGTGTTCAGATCACTTCGTGTGGGCATCGGTTGAGAAGGATTCCCATTATAGTGAAGATCATGTGGTTGTGGGTAGGAAACTGATGTGCTTGTGTTAAGATCTCCTGAAGAAGAAGCCTTAGATGAAGATTCAGGAGTAAATGTGTTTTAGAACGGAGCAACACCAGGTGGAACAGATGGATTTTCTTCAAAAGAATCGTCGACTGCAGTGCCTTGATGTACGGAAGGAGATTGAAAGTATGATGATGTTGATGAATAACTTGCAGATGGAGCGTCTTGAGCTATTGAAACAGGACAAGATGAACCATTATGAATCGTTTGGAACATGAGCTGCGATGGCTGGTGGTACCGGTGTATCACCAATTGGCGGCTCAAAGTATACATCAACCATTTGATTAGCCGAGATCTCCAAATCCTTATCGGTAGATGGTACATAAGGTACATGCAGGAGTGGGATACTATAACTGAACTGGTTGGTTCAGAGGACAAAAGTTTAGACGCGGGTCCTACACTGAGGTGTGCAGAAGCCATTTGCTCAGTCAACTCATTGTAGAAGTTTGTAGACAACTTCTCATAAACATTCACCACCAAAGCTTTCGAGGCTAACGAATAATCGTCTGAACTTGTGGTTGCCATGGAGAAATCTTAAATGGGATTTTACAATTCTTGTGACTTAAACCGAGAGATCGATTCTCTCCCGGGATTTTACTAAAGTCAACAAAAGAAACCGAAAGATGTCATATGCGAGTTAGACTTAGAGTGAGATCTTGGATAAGTCACAATTAGTACTAAGTGTCAAGTCGCGACGAGTCAAGTTACAATAGATTCGATCATAATAAGTCAAGTTGTAAATATTTAACTCACAACGTCAAATTACAATCAGACTAATTGAAATGTCTCAAGTCACAACAATTCACCAAGCACAGGTTGATAACAAATCACTAGACTCTCACAGCTGAGTTAACCACTAGGCACCACCAAATCACTGAGGTATAGCCTCCTCAATGCAAAGCTTTGGTAGCTCAGCAACGTATCATCTCACGCTTGAATAGTTCTTCTCATCTTTCTTCCTGCTGAAGGCTGAAGTAATGCGTACCAAAAGTATCCAGAGACCAGTTCCCCCAAGTAGTTGAAATGATGCAATCAGTCTCATTATATGAAGCCCAAAACCCGAAGCACACTTGTACCTCTTTTATCATCAGAAACTGTTTCTTACATCTCTTCCCCTACGTGGATGGAATAATACACCAAAAGAACGAGTTAGAACACTGATCTTCTCTGCGGTTATGACATTTGTCTTCCCGGAATAACTTCAATTAGGAAGAAGTATAAAGCTCATCACGTGTACTCGTTGTGCATTCCGATGTATGTCTTCTTCCCCCTTGCTGGTATTGATACCTCAGAATCAGCAACACATTTTACGCCCATATACTTGACATCTTGTGAGAAGAACAAAATAAGCTCAAATGTATCCTGTGAGAATCAACTTGCTGAAGAGCAATGTGAGCACATCTAATTAGGGATTAACTTATACTTTTCACTCTCCCCTAATTAGTGCTCTCCCCCAAGCTAGCAACCTTTCAGATGAGTGCCTTGAGTACAAAGAAGTCTTTTGATAACTAAATGCATATCGTCTTTTGTCTTCTAACACATAGCGGAGAATGTAGAACAGACTGTAGACTCGACCTTCTTCAATGTTGACCAGCTGGGGAATGGGATATCAACATCTTCGTCTCACCAAATGCATTCCAGTTATATTACCTATACCAAATCAGCCCATAATGTATCCATGTACCCATCGAAAGACGAAACGATAACACTAAAGTAACACGTTGAAGCTCTGATCACCTTGAATTTGTTGTCTGATGTTGGTGAAGGCAGATAAGGTAGAAGTACGTAGAAAAAGACAAGAGAAGGATATAGAATCAACCAATATCAGAAAAAAATCACCTCGATATACGCATTTCCCCCTGCTGATTCTGATTAATCGGAATCAGCATAATGATGTGTACGTGTAGCATTAACTGGAAGCCCTTCATTACAAATAATATAAGCCCGTGAGAAGATGTCGATAACTCTCACAAGTCCTGAACTGAAGTATTCAGGAGTCATGAGATGATTACTAATTGAGTTTGCTCCCCCTGAATTAGGCCATCGTGTGTAAAGAGCCTCTTCAACACTCGTGAAGTTTCTGAATCGGCTCCCCCTCAAACTGATCATCTCCTTTTATAGATTCCACACTTTAACGTCATGATCACGTTTGAGGGTCTTGATATTAACCATCTTCTTCTTTATCTGAATCACTCAATCAACTGAAGTACTAAATGATAACACCAAGTTCGAATCCCAGAAGTGACAATAGAACTCGAATAGAGTAACAAACCACGGAATATTTCAGAGTGGTAGACATCAATCTCCCCAACATGAATAATTAAGCTCGATTCCTTCGTGATTTATAACCCCAGCATACACATTTCTCCTCCCACGAAAGAAGAGAAAGAACACACGCCTATTCTCCCCCTCAAAAATGGCATGCAATGACATTTTTGCCATAGTTGAGATTCCGTGATGTTGGAATTTATCAGATGCAGCATAAATATGTGTGTAGCACCAAAAACTACTGCGAAGAAGATAATGATTAAAACACTCTTAAAGCAACCCCTTTTTGTCAGCTCATCAATGGTTTAGCAAATGAAGAATTCAATGAAGCTCGTAGTATGCCTAAACCACTTGATGAAATGTGTTAAGCCTTAGAGGGAGAAAATTTCTGCGTACAAGAGCCGAACGACCATTTTACAAACATCATCAACATGTAGTTTCTTCACCCTTTCTCTTCTCCCCCTCAAAAATTGCATATGCCTGTTTGCAATTTTTGATTGAATAAGTGAAGCACAAATATAGAAACCAATGTATGTCGATCCACTTGATGACTGTATGAACATGGGAAAAGCATGAAGCTTGTTGATGAGAATGGTCATAAAATAAGAAGATTTCTCTTCTTTCCAAGATAAGGCACACTGAAACGTACACCTTTCTCTTATTTGAGGAACGGGGCCTGAAGTGAAGTCGACAGACGCCATTGTAGATGAAGAACGAGGCTTGAACCGTAATGTTCAAACGTTATCTCTCTCTTTTCTACTTCTCTCTACTAACTCGTTACCAACCCCATTATCATTATGCTGGCTATTTGTCGTGACTTGAACTTGAGACTGAAGTAAAATAACCCGAACTTGTGACTTAAACTTGCATTAATGTGTGACTGAGAGCGGTGTAGAGAGTTCGTGCAACTTCGACTCCCTAAGTACTCTATACTCTTCAACCAACCAACCATCAAGTATAAGACGTACATCACCTCTTGAATATCCACAACTTCGTGTGACACTGAGCACTACCATGTAACTCCTTAAAATGATAGTTATATTGTGGTAATAGAGAAGAAGAAACACAAAAATAACTAGGTATCCAAGTCTTCGTCATTGTAATTGTTGAAAGCTCGAACAAGGATCTCGAAGAATCTTCATCCAACCACCCCGATATCTTCAGATACTAAGTACACACACCCGTGAAATTTTACTTCAACCTTAAATAAATAATAATGAATTAACGCCGTAGTCACATCTTGTTGTTTTAAATGCCCAAATCTAGCCTTTTGATGTTTAAAGTGAACTTTGATAATGGTTTAATCCCGATCTTGTCAAAACCGTATAACCCCATAAAACTTTGTTATAACCCAAAATGCCATGAAGTATATCAGAACAACATCCAATACATGAAGTACACACTTATCCCTTCTTCAAAGAAGAGGCCGTAGCACAAGAATCAATTCAGATCCGAAAATGCACGTTTTTATTCTCCAGGATAGTTTCATCATCACGGGATTTTACAAATCTATGATTTAAACCGAGAAATAGATTCTTTTGCGGGATTTTACAAAACCAAGAAGAAATCGTGAGATAATGATAAATTGAATGTATTATGACAAATCTGATTTTGGTGAATAACCGTTTGGGGAAACATGCAGGAGCTCAGCAACAATTCTTCTTACATATGTAGAATGCTTCACAAACCATACTAAGTAAAGTAGCATACACTACTTCCCCCTGGAGGTTGACCTTATATCATCAAAGTACACCTTTCTCCCCCAATGATGGTTTCGAGCTTTCGGAAGCATCATAGACAATTTGTAGCACCAAATATCCCATGAGAATTGTTGATCACTTCTTAAACATTAACCACATTTGGGAAACTAATCACCCTCGTATTCTGCCGGCTTTTGCTGTGACCACTTGGAGAAATAACCACGTACCACGATGATGTATATTACACAAATCCCTGAACTTATACTTGTGTTAAATGCGCGACTCAAAACGGTGTATACCATATACCACAACATCACACATATATGAGTATCTAACCACTTGAACTATCCTCAACTACATGAGACACTTAAAGTGATAGTTACTTTGTGTATATAGAGAAGAAACACAAAATAAACTAGATAGTCAAATCTTCATCACGAACAATAAACGCTCAAACAAGTTATCTTCGTGCAGTAGAAAGAAAGAAACGAGGATACATAAGCGCACGAACTTGTGAAATACAACCTCATTTCCAATCCCGTAGTATATAGTACAAGCCCCGTAGTCACATAAACGCTTCAATTTCCAAAAAAACTAGCCTTTGACATTTGAAATGAATCTTGATAAGGGTTTTTAACCCGTGACGATTAATAACATAACCACATAAAATCAAAACTTAAGTCCAAATACCCATCAACCACCAAATAAAGAGGCAAAACCAACTATTATCCCACAAATTCACATGCCCGATTCACAAGCAAAAAACCAATCCCGAATAAAGGCTCATTAAAAATAAACCGTGGACCAGAAGTTAACCTCAAAAATTCAACACCACAGATAACCACAATAATTGTTTAGCCTTAACACCAAATTTATGACTCAAAATTTTGGCTAATCAATAAAATTGTGATATCCAATTTATACTTCACGGCTAAAACAACTCATTGTCATAGCAGATGTAAACAATCGGCCCACTTTACTTAATAGATTAAGGATACCATTCCAACACGCCTCTTATGTACACCCAGCCCAACATTTAATAATTTCAGCCCCAAACTCACATTTAGCTAAATTTTGAACATGAAAAACCAATTACTGCCCAAATCATAGCGTGTACTCGTTTCAGTCCAAACCAGATAGGGGCCCAAAAGTTATTATAACCCGATCCAAACATAAGCCCTAATAAGACGGGTATAATAGAGCAAGCAACCCTAATCCTTTTCATTAGTTAACCCTAATACCACAAAGTGCGCCCCCTTCTCATATCTGCTCTCACCTAAACTCAAACTCATCTAGACCTCAGTCATCATTAACCATATCGAATCACTATATTCATCAATCTCAGTGTAATCAATCACCAATCTTGTATCACAGCACATCGATCTCATATCATTTTCTTCACATCCCCTTCAAATCACAGAAACAAGAACACATAAGCACCCTTCTCTTCGTTTATTAAGTACGGCTGAAGACCAAAAATGTTTGCGCTTCAAGATCTTATGAAAGATGTCACGGGTAGGTTTGCTTCTTTTGTTTTGTATTCAAAACCGAACCAGGAGATAGAGATAAACACGAGTTGTTTAAGATCTATCTTTGTTTTTCGGATATTGAAGGAGAGTAAATCTTCACATAGATCGATGATGATTTGTTTCCGTGTGTTTGTACTTTGAGTACTTTGAGGCTGTTGTAACACACGAATAAGCAAACTGAGATCATTTTCTTTTGTCATTAACTTGCTTTTCCGTTTGATTGAGTCTGAACGAATCAAAGAAAGAAACTAACATACATGTTATATTTCTATTCTTTATTGATTCGAATGGTCATCAAAGTAAGGTTACACATAGGTCGATGATGGTTTATTCTTTCGTGTGTTTGACATCTTAATGAATCTTTGAAACACGAACGATTAACTGAGATCTCGTGGTTTGTTACAAATTAATTTCGAGTCTTGAAAGTGGTATGTGAGATGGGATAAAGCATAGTTGCTGTTGTTGTTTGATGAGGGGTTATGAGTTAGTAAGGATTAGCTTGTTTGATGTTGTAGCAGTGCCAATTTTGTTGGTTATGACGTGATGTGGTTGGGGTTTAGGATTAGATTAATGTTGTAGATGTTTATGGTTTGTTTCTGGTCTATTACTTGCACTTCTTCATCTCCATCTCCTTTTCTGTTTTGGTCATTTCGGACTAACCGCTAGACATAACAAAATTTTGGCAGCATGCCTTTTGGATTATCTTGTTAATTTTTCTTCAAAGAGCTAACCGCTACATTGAACTAACCGCTATTCTTGAGCTAACCGCTATTCTTATCAAACCGCTATGAATAACCAACCGCTAGATTTTGTCATTTAGAAAAACAAAAAAAAACTGTCCTTTGTAGCAGAGTGACCAGACATGAATAACAAACCGCTACCAAGAAATCACTAAAACGCCATGAAGAACAATATAACCAAATAACCAGATTCCGGCCAGATTCAGACTAGTATTCCGGCCAAATGTTTAAACCACTTTTTGACCACAATTATTTCACGGGAATTGTACCAAAAAAAGTCACAAGTATATCAGTTTACATAGAGAACCGTTAAGTGGACATAAAGACACAAGAAAGTTTTTGAAAACCGAGAAGCTAAAGCAAAACTTTTTGACCATTTGGATACACGAATAATGTATAAAACAGTTACCACCAAGGTTAAAGAAAAAAAAGATTTTCCAAATTCAAAAGATATGGTAAAACAGCTTAATACACACAATGAACCACAATAAATCCAATTTTGACAAGATAACACCACAAGAAATCAACCAAAACTAACAACCTAGGCTTTGGTACCAATTGTAGGATCGTGTTTTATGTTGATTCATGTGATTCGGGAGGTCTTGGATTGTGGAAGAACATGGTAACCATTGTTAGAGTTTAGAGAGAGAAAGAGTAGAGAGAGTGGAACCTTAGAGAGAGAAAGTGAAACCTAAAAAAAGAAAATAGATTATGAGAAGGCTTGCCCTCTCCAAGGATGGAGAGGGCTTTTATATGTACATGAGTTTTTGCCACTTGGGCTGCGGATCAGGCATACAGTGGGTAAAGACCCGTCCTTCTTCCGCGAATACTAACTACTTCTAATCTACGTTTTACTAACTATTATAAATACTACGAGCTAAACAATGCTTAATCGTATCTGGGGTGACCGAATCTTTCTTATACAAAAATCGTATTCCTAACAATCTTTACCAAGAGCCGTTTGCTCTTGGATTAGCCAATCCTTGTGTAGATTATACATGGTGGACTGATTACCATTTGTGGTGATGGTGCAAAGCACTACCACAAAAAAAAAAAAAAAAAAGAGGCCAAAATGGGGGTATTATGGCTTTTATATGGTGCAAAAGTTATTAAATTTGCCAAAATTATCCCCCCCACACTTAGAAATGAATATTGCCCTCAATATTCAAAGTCCCGGCTATTATGCCAATACTTTAAAGTGTAAAAACTCAGATTTGGGCAAGTGTGGGAACATCATAGTTAAAAGAAATGAGCTAAATAGCTAAAGCTTCTTAAATAGAAGCTATCAATTCCTTTAAAAATGATGGTTTTTTTTTTT
>LBNU01024292.1:79496-108282 GCA_014162995.1 Artemisia annua | reverse complement strand
ATTTTGTAACCTCTGTGGATTGTAGGTACATTAGTACTTTAGAGGATTCACCCCTCAGTAATAATAAATGGTGTTAACTTTATGTGTCTGGGAGGATTAGTTTCAGATTTGGGTACAACTAAAGTTTTGCTCCAATAAGTGAGAAGAAAGCCAGAACAATATTGTTATTGAGATTTGCATAGTAACAACGGTTGATATAGTTGTGAAAATCAAGAAAGATATATAACCCATCTTCCCATAATATTTTTTCATTTAGTCCAACTCGGTTTAAGAATACCTTAAATCTTGAGTTGTTGCTAAAAAGTGTATTTGCCTGTGAATCTAGAACCGGAAAGTGAAATAACTTATAACTGAATTAGTTTCAAGTGTTAATTAATGACATGTTTTGTGAATTGGATCAAATGAATTGGGGAATCACTCTTTATGAACTTACAGTTCAAAGAGCCAAGTACGACTTGTGGGATAACATTCACTCTGTCCACTTCATTAATACTTCAATCCACTGAAGGACCTGCATCTTAAGAGTTAATACCTCCTAGAATTTGATTTGTTTAAATGCGAAGTAGCTTACGAATTATAAATTACATAGGAAGAGAATAGTTGTTAATAGGATTGAAATGCAGAGGATATACTATTCTTTGTGGTGCTAAGTAGTTTACAGATATTTTTTGATTAGTATAGGTTAAATAGGTCTGAATATTCTCCGATAATACTGGTTCTAACCTCCAGCCATAAGATTTCAAATATGCAGTACAGACATACTCTTACATTATTTGGTTTATTAGGGAAAAATAAACTCGAATAAAGGTTCTTTAAATGTAAATAGTTGACGCTTCACAAACATCACTCTTATTTGAAAGTCTGAATGAGCGAATATTCTATTAAATTCAGAAACATAAAATATATACTACGTTATCAATAAACCTATTATTTACATAAAAAAAATAATTATACTAACCATAATAATAATCTTTATTATGTCTATAAAAATAGAAAAATCTTCCACCTTTTAATGATTAAGCAAAGAGAGCAGTCTTGTTGGCTAAGCTACTTACATTCACAATATCAATCGATCAGTACCTAAAAGAAGAAATTTTAGTCTCAGATTAGATATGATCCACAAAATACGTCAACTGTGACCACCTGTATTGTTTTCGAAATTCTCCTCAAATCTACAGACCCAGCAGTTAGCCAGAACAATAAGAATTTGTATAGTATCCATAAAGAAGGTCAAAGCGAAAGATAACAATCTCATATGAATCAGTACCGTCAATCAAGTCTATAGTATTAAAACTGTTTGCCATTACATTTATCAAACATTGTTCCTTTAAATGTAATAGTTTATTGATAGCCTCTTGCTTTAAATATTAGATAGTACAATCTTATCCATATCATTACTCACTACAATTGTATAGTTGAAATATGTATCAAACCATCTGGATGATAAAACAAAGCCTTTGTAACCTAATCTCTGGGTATATAATATATAGAATGTTTGTTAGATTAGATATAACATGATATAATTTCACCTTAACAATTAATTATAGTTTTCAATGCAATTTTAAGTATGATGTATTACTATTCGAATGTAGCATTAGGGTCGAGCGTATAGACAAAAGTTCAGTAAGTAAGGTGAAAGGAAAATAGAAATGGTCACACATTAAAACATGTAGAATCGGAATCTATTAAGATTTTGGTTGAGACATGTTAAAAGCAGAGTTGGACCTCCAAGATGAAAGAAGATACGTTTAACACCTTATGATTTGTAAATCCACATTGACTATGAGATTTCTCGTATATACCTGGATTATAAAGGACGTTTGTAGAATATCGTTAATTTATTATCTATTTCCAACTGTTTACTTGCGGATATTTATCATTGCTTTTAGCAGTTAAATGTTAGCCTCATTGGCTCTTCAACTTGTGTAGGATAGTGGAAGAATCGAAGTGTTAGCTGACTTATAAATTATCTTTTCATTTTCCAAGCATAAACACAAGGCTATTCTCGTACATTGTCTCTATCTCACTATCTCGTTAATAAAGATATGTAAAATGATAGGAGGATATTTTTATAGCAAAGTCGCTAAATTAATCCACCATCCCTTAAGACAAGCGCGATTAGTTTCTCTTACACATAAGATTACGGCACGATTGCACTTAAAAATGGTATATATTAACTGCCAACAAAGGAGTGTTTTTGGAGTGGATAAACATATTCGTGGGTCACGGATAACCAAGACACTAAATGAACAACCTTCTTAGCTATTAAGTTGATTCGAGAATGTTCTTTTAAACGCAATGTGCAGGTCTCTTACTATTTATATTTTGTTTGCATAGTACTAGAAAGTCATAAATATACAATGGATTTCGAATCGCCAATCCAATCATTCATTTGTTCCTTTCTCAGCAATAACACAAAATCTTAATAATGTATTAAAGATTCCTAAATGAAAAGAGTTTTTCCCTGATATTATGTAAGTATATTATTTTTATCTATTATTTTTTTACGGGAGTTAATAGTGTAGTATTCGACCACGATTGACATGTCCACATTTATGGCAGTATCAGATCTACGCTTTCATTTCAATCCTGCTCTATATTATTCTATTCCGTGCCCCTTGAAGGTATGTAGACCATGCCGAAACCTGAGATTTCTCTCCAAGGATACTCCCAAGGTCCTTGGTGGCCAACTGAGTAGCCCTCCTATAGTTTTCGGCTAATCTATTTTGTTTGTTGTGAACAATATGATAAGAATACTCTGTATCATACATTTTGCAATCGATTATATGAGTAGATATAAAGATTGGAATCATGATCAGTTTTAAACTTTTGTATTTTATTAGAGTTAGAAGTTTGCTCCAATATATTTTTGATATAACCATACAATTCCTTCAGCTTTATTGTATCGTTTATTTGTAAGGAGCAAGAGTGTGATAGTTGCAACACTCGAGATTGCACTGACGAGAAGTGTATTGGAGCTTTGGAAAAGTGCGAGCGAGAATGTAAAATAACTCAACTTAATACGAATCACATTTGATCTTAATGAGATCTTATCTTCATTTAGATATTGGGATTTCAGAGATGTATTAAAGTCCGGCTCTATTAATAAATAAACACGTATGTATTTGCTATTTATTGAAGGTTTTGATAATAGTTATTTAATCATCTTTACAACTTCAGTTTTCTGCTTTCTTGACTCTCTTAATATATGCTCTAAATAAGGTGTACAGTGCTAATAAATTAGAAACAAAATTCAATTTCTTATGAAATGACTCTAATCATAGTTCTACCTAGGCAATAATAATTAGGTTAGTAAACAGTCACAATGCCACAAAAAATTGTGACGTTTCCATGGGTTAGCGAATAAAAAAACTTTCTTATCTAAACGTAGGCCAATATTTGAGTCCAACGGTTTAATTAGAAAGAGATATGAAAGTTATAAGTCAAGATGCGAATGGTTTATTCAGCGCCGGAATAAATTTTAGACACGACTTGTTTACAAGTTGATTTTGATTAACATTGGGCATGGGTAAGAACTACTGAATTTCTCACCTACTCCCTACAAACCTCGTGAAGCGGGATTGGATACGAAAGTTGATTTTGATTTTTTTAACAAGTTGGAATTATATTAAGGAAGGAATGGTTGAAAGTTTGCAAAGGATGCAATCCTTATTGAGGGATGCAAAATGTTGTGTAGTGTGAAAGGTGGAATGCATCAAGCTGGATGTTTTTCTAGCACTAGTAAATAAGGCAACAAAGAAGAGGCTTACGTCATTTGTTGGGTCTTTTCAGCGTTCAATCCACCTCGTGATTTTATTCCGAACATAAAAATAGCCTAAGTATAACTTAGTCGTTGAATTATTTCAACATAACTCCTTTTGAGTTCTTAAAGATAAGACTCCTTTACGTTTCAGTTATTCAAATGAGGTATCAGCTATTGATAGTACAAAGATCCTAAGAAGAATTTTAGCTCAGTGAGGAATGACAATATCTCACTGAACGATGTTTGATCTCCTCATTCACCAAGATACTGAGCAAAGAATCTGAAGTATCTAGAAGGTCAAAGCCGGAAAGGATAAAGCAAGTCTTCATATGAATCAGTACCTTTCCAGAGTTGGTATAAATGTGCCAAAATTATCAACATTGTTCCTTAAAGATGAGTTTATCCCTTGCTTAAAGTAGAAACATTTAATGCATATCTCACCAATTTAGTAAATGTTCAACATCTGTAAAACATATGCCTTTGAAAACCCTAATTCTCTGGTATAAAATAAAATGTTTATAATGAAGTAAATGTTATCTCTTACAATTAATATGATTCAAAAGCATTTACTATTCGAAATGAACTTAGGCCGTTGAAGAATTCAGTGAGTAAGTACAAGTTCACACTTAAACCAGAACTTAGATTTTGTGTTTAACTTAAAGAGCAGATTGTTAGCCTCAAAAGTAAAGATAGTTTACTATTTTTATATCCACATGACTATAGTTCTAGTATAGGGATTAGAGTTGTATTTGATCTATTATCATGTATTGTAATAAGTATATATAGCCCCTCATGTCTTCACTTGAAGGGTACGTGTTGCATAATAAACTTTTCATTTCAAGCATACACCACTCTCTCTACCTTCTCATCTCTATCTCGTTAATAAACATGTATATAGGAAGTTTTTATAAAACTCGACCTCTAATTAACCACCATAAAGATCAATCAATACACATAAATAAACGATCCTAACAAATGGTATCATATTTAAGTTTTTGGTGGGTCAGTAAACATGGTGTCGAGAACCGACACAAATGAAGCCTTAGTTTAAGTTGATTCGAGAATGTATTATGCATGTGCAGTTTATATTTATGTATGCATAAGTCACTAGGTAAGTACAAAATAACAAAGTGACCTCAATTCCATTGTTCACTTGTACCATACAAAAACTGAATGCATTAAAGTTCTAATGAAAAGATTTTTTGCGTGATTTTTTTTTATTTTTTATTTTTTCTATTTTTTTTAACGGCGAGTTAATAGTTAGTGATTCGAGCCCACAGTGACATCCAATTGGGCAGTATGCAAGCATCAACCTTTCTCCTGCTTCTATTTTTTCGGGCCCCTGAAGGGGTATGGTGAGACTCGAACCTGAGATCTCTCCAAGGATACCTCCCCAAGGTTACCCTTGGTGGCCAACTGAGCTAGCCCAGTTGGTTAAGTTACCGTGGGCTAACTTTTGTTTTTGTAACAATTGAAAGATACTCTTTTTACATTGCAAGTTTTATTATAGTAAATAAAATACTTGATTCATGTTTTTAATTGTTAGTTAATATTACAGCTAAGTTGGCTCCATAATTTTGATATCACATACAATTTTCAAGCTTTGTATTTTTGTAAGGATGGTGTTATATTCACCGAGATGCGACGAGAAGTGGTGATTGGGAGCTTGGATGGGGAATACAATCCTCAATACCCTCGAACCCATTGCCATCTTTAATGATGATTATATGTGCTTGATTTGGGATTTCAGATTATAAACCTGGCTCTTTAATCAAATAAAGCACGTATGTATTCTATATTTGAAGTTTTGAAAATAGTTAATTTTGAATCATTTTCACTTATTTTCTCCTTTCTTGGACTTCTTAATTATATTGGTTCATCTATATTCTATCTATATCTATATCTATATCTATCTATAGGGCAAAATATTTATTAATGCACATACTTGCCACAAATTTGACTTTCGTGTAGCGAATAAAAAACTTTTCTTTTATAGGTACTAAACTTTCATTTTTTGGCCTTTTTTATGTACTTTTGGACGTTTTTGCCCCTCAGTTTTTTAAAAATCCAAGGGCAAAAATGTCCAAAAGTACATCAAAAAGACCAGAAAATGAAAGTTTAGTACCCATAAAAGAAAAGTTTTTTATTCGCTACACGGAAGTCACAAAAGTGACAAGTTCAGTACATTAATAAATATTTTGCCCCTATCTATATCTATATCTATATCTATATCTATATATATATAAAGATTGAGTTCCCCCTATTGAATGTGAGCATTAATGTCACAAGCTAAGTAACTCAAATATATGGTTTAAGCTAATAAATTTAGTACATGTGGAGCTTATTTTGAAGCTTTTAAGGATACATAAAGCTGAAATGTGTAAAGCCTCATGTTTGAATGTTAGCATTAATGACATAAGCCAAGAAACTCTTATATGCAAATTAGTGCAGCTAATTCGTGGAATGATGAGCTTCTTTTGAAAGCTTTTAATAGGTTTTATAGTATCCTGACTTTACAACCCTTAAATTAAAAAAAAAAAANTAAATAAGGCATCTGGGTCAGGCAGCCACACTTTCCGCCTATAGCTACTGTGACAGTATGTCAAAGTCAAACAAAATAACAGTCCCGAAGTTACACCCTTGATCAGGAAGGAGATGAGGGTCCCATTGTGGTGATGATTTGCAGGATGTGGGATGTGCATAATGATTAATGGTACAAACCTGAGCACTGAGTTTATTGTTCCAGATCTTTACCTAGGTTTGTTTGTTTTTTATTTGATAATGAATTTTATTAATTATTCTTATTTTATTTATAATATGATGAACAACTTTGGGCAGATGCTATGACTTTATGATCCACATAAACATTTAATCAAGTCAGGTGAGTATTTTGTCACATGGTCAATGAAAATATATACAAATCTCATTTTTTACAGTATGTTTTATTCTTTAGATAAAGTGCTAGATCGAGCTTTGTTATGATAAAAAATCATGCACATGTACACAGTACACTTCATAAGTATATTATAGTGTGGATATTTTGGGCCAACTTTGTTAGAGTGGATATTCGCAAATGTTTGAATCCACTTTAAATATTGAAAGTCACTTACTTTTTGAATGTTCTAATAAACATTTTGACTGTCGTACGACACAACTTCATAAGATGCAGGGAAAGTGTTCATGTAAATGCCAATGTAATTTGCACTTTTGCTTATATAAACAAACAACGGTAAAAGGGTATGCGGTATGGTAATTCTTTATTTCTTTTAATTTATTTTGTTTGTCACTTTTAGTCATGCATTATTGCATTTTGTATGGCTTCTTTTTTTTCAAAAAAATAGCCCACCAAATTAACTGAGTATGCCTATCATGAAGCCATTTTGACCTCATGAATTGTTGTTAGTAAACAAAGTTGGTTGTATACCGATTATGTGATTCAAGGTGGGTATTAAAGATGTCAAAAACGGCTTTAGTTTATAATCTTTAAACACTTGATGGTCATTTTACATTAACATAAAAACATATTAAATTTTATTGTACTTATGAAGTGATTTGTCATTAAAATGCAATTTTTCAATGTACTTTAGTATGTTAGCTGTTGTTTGAGTTTTGCAAAAGTTTAGCTATGCCTTGGAATCAGGTTTTTATAGGACATAATTATGTAATTATATTTCACCATATGGATTCGTTATTTAATATAGCTTAACTTACTATATATTGGTACTACTTGGTGCATTAACGGTCACAACAAATTCGACAATAAACATACAACTTATGCCTACTATAATAAAGTACAGAATTCTTGAAGTATCAAAGAAAGTGAACACTGAGAACTACATATATTGATTAAGAACAAAGAGTACATATGCAAATATGGTACATGTAAACGCATTAGTTTTCTTAAGTTACTGAGTAAACTTTTTGTTTTGTTTGATAAAGGTTAGATTTTTATTTGTGTTTTCAGAAAAGTCAGCAGACAATAGTTACAATGAATTAGCATGGTGAGAACCTGTGGATTTATTGCTAGAAAATGGTTCAATGAGATTGTTATTTTGTGTCATGGATTTCAATCATCAAATTTACGTCATTTTTGACTCTTTATGGAGCGCTAGATTGCATATTGTTTTAACAATTGGTTTTGAAAGAATTTGAACAGATATTCATGTCATTACTCCTTCAAACTACAGCTTATGTTGTTGGACTAACAATAGTTGTGCACAACAACTCACTCATACGAGAAGGAGGGGCTAAATATGTAAGGTTATACAAGATGCTAAAACCTTAGTTAAATTGAAAGCATAGGAGCTGCAATATAAGGTTTTATTTTTATCTTTGGTAGAAACATGCAGCACCAACCAAACATTAAAGGATCCGATGACGAAGATGATGACAATGATTCGGATGACGAATACGATTGGTAAGGTTATCTTCACTGCCATACAAATTTTTTTTATTTTATTTTTTATTTATTTTATTTATTTTCATTTATGCCTTCATATAGATTGTATGATTTGTGCCAGTTGGGAAAAAGAAATTCTGTCTGCATACTTATTAATCAACCAACCATGCTAATCAGTCTTCTTATACTACCTTTGAAAATGTTAATGCTATTTCTTTTCACATACTGCAATTATTATTTACGTCTGTGTGTTTCGTAATCCTGAAAAGATTACCATATCTGTTTGGTTGCAGTTGACGAGTAGGACATGCTTAGAAGCGCTTAGAGCAAATTGTTACATACCGATCAGATTCTAACCAATCATGGCTGTGAATATGTCATATTAATTTCGTGTAGTCTTTGAACAATGTGATTTCAATTTTCGAGGCCTGTAGTTACTATTAGTTTTTGTCACAAATTGACCCAAACTAGAACTAATTCATCTTTTAATGACTTATATGTACCAAAAAGTGCAATGACTAAAACGTAAGAAGTGAAATAGTGCCTTGGTATTATATGAAAAAAAAAATGTACACACTAAATGAATGTGATGTTAATTGATATTCTGCTCTTATGTGTGCAGCTGCATTCCTAAAACATCCTCGGACACCTCCAGGCGGTACCAGATTTGAATATCGAAGAGTTGATTTAGAACACTCAATGAGATGTGCACGTGTTGGCCCATCTGACATGGTAAATGAATATTTTTTTGAGCTCCTCTTCCTTAAAAATTAGTCACCCAATGATCTTCAACAAATTGAAGTTTGGAACCTTAACCAGGGTTCTAATGTCATATGCATGGACTTCCATCGTCAACATCAAACTATGCTCTTCGGTTGAGCTTCTTTAGTCCGAGTTAAAGTTTCATATCTTATGTTTATACATTAAGTTAGAAAAAGTTAATGACATCATTTACATTCAACATACCAACAACTTATGGCATAATGTGCACAATGCTTTGCAGTTGGAAGAAACGTTGGTGACATAAGCATTTGGGAGGTAGGGTTTATAAACCCNCACAAGCTAATAGTGCAGGTGAAGCAGCAGGAGGAGCATTATTCCATCAAGGTTACAGCAGTGAAATGCGTATGTTGGTACTCACAGGTTTTCAATTTTTTTTTTTGTTATGTTGAATCTTATGAAGAAGATAGTAAACTTTGAAATGCGTATGTTGGTGCTTACAAAAGTCCAACCAGTTAAATGGCACTACAAGATATAGGAACATTATGGGTATCAATGTTGGCCTTGGAGGTTTTGCTGCAGTCTGGAATAAGTGATGAGTTATGAATGTTGCGCCTACTCCAAACATATCGGGTGCCATGTATTTTTGAGGTATTATCGTATATATCATGACTGGGGTGAGTTCCGTTAACGTCATATTGACCGAGTTTTTATTATATGCGTTAATCATCTCATTGGCTCCAATAAGCAATAGGTGGCAATGTGTGGGTTTTGGTAACACGACCATTTTTTAGTAGGTGGAGAACCAATCCGGGTTTGGAGAAGCAATAAGATTGATACAACAATAAAATTTTACAATGATACTCTTTGCTTACCGTTGTAAAATACTCTACGACGATAAGATGTTTTGTGTTACGATGATGATAGTCACTTATGTATTTGATGCATTTTTCTTCAAACAATTATAATTAGAAAAAGTTAGTTAAATGCACTTCATTTATTCAGTTGAGTATCTCCGATAAAAACTACGCAAAATAACTAAATACACATGCATAACCCTTGCAAAACGAAGGATTCTTTAAGGTGAACAAAGCCCGTGCATCGCACGGGCCATGCTGCCTCGTACATATTAATGGTTATAGGTGGCTGGTATTATATAAAAAGAGGTTGTAAACTTTGCTTCAGAAGTCCAAAATGGCGGGTTTGGTTAAAGAGATAATGTGGCAAATGTTGTTGTGCGCCGCCAAGTTCCATTATTTAATATCTTGAAATTTTATTATTCAGGAAACTGAGGCTAGCTAAATGATATGAGTATTGCTTTTGTGGATGGACAATGAGGTTGATTAGATTTAGAGGATACACTGCATTCTTGGCACACCCGATTAAAGGGTAAGTCTACTTATAAATGCTCTAAGTTAATGAATCAAGTCCCCTTGAATGTTCACAGGCCCTTTAGGGGAGTTTCCAGGATCGAAATTATCAAACAACATCATGTATAATCATGCAAAACAGAATCGAATAAATAAGAAACAAAGAAGATGTGTGATGAACCCATAATAACTGATATTGATAAAACGAAAGGGTTAATGTGATGTTTACAGAAACCTAACTATATATACAAGATGAACCGATACTTAATGAAGGGTTGTGTTGTTTCATTGTACCGTTTCATCTACCAACACACCCTTGAAACCTAAACTATATAACCGTTATAACCTAACTAACTAAACGACCCTTTTGACCCAGCCCATATACAATATTGGGTTTACAGGTTCCTAATCTAAAAACATAATATAACAAACTTATCTAACTGCCATGTTTTTCTGAATTTGCTACAACAAACCAGTAACTAATCGGCATTAATCTTCAACAAAGATTAATTGGATTATATACTTCCAACATATTCCCCCCTAATCTAATTAATCTTTGTATTTCTTCAATCTTCTTGTTCCTGATCTCTTATTGCTCATGCCTTCTTCAAACTTGATTTCTTCAATTTTTACTTGTCCTTCACGAACTTTGTTTCTCACAAACTTGGCTTCACACCATCTTCATTCTTCTCTTGAGACTGCTATCTCTTCTTGGTTAAACACGGTCTCGGTGTTGTAACCGTTTCTAAATCATTCTTCTTCAATTGGCATGGCTTCCTTCATGGCTTTTGTTAGTTTGTTACAAAGGTTTTTTCTTTGCATCTCGCATAACTTCACAGCCTCGTCCCCATTATCTTTGGCATCCCGCCTTTGTCAACCATCACGGTTGTAGGGTTCTTCTCGAACCGGGGTTTCAAGGTTGGTTTTCTTCTCTTTTCTTCTCGATCTCTTATGAACACAAACTGTGTTCTTTCTTTCTTTGTAACAAAACCGCAACCACGTTTTCTTCTTCTTCTTTCTTCTGTTCTTCTCTCTTGAATCTGCTTTTTTTCTTTTTTTCTTCTTCGATTCAGCATCCATGGGCCATGGCAGATTTTCTTGAATGATGATTGAATGATCTTTGGTGTTGTTTGATCCCTTGCTCTGATACCAATGTTCACAGGCCCTTTAGGGGAGTTTCCAGGATCGAAATTATCAAACAACATCATGTATAATCATGCAAAACAGAATCGAATAAATAAGAAACAAAGAAGATGTGTGATGAACCCATAATAACTGATATTGATAAAACGAAAGGGTTAATTTGATGTTTACAGAAACCTAACTATATATACAAGATGAACCGATACTTAATGAAGGGTTGTGTTGTTTCATTGTACCGTTTCATCAACCAACACACCCTTGAAACCTAAACTATATAACCGTTATAACCTAACTAACTAAACGACCCTTTTGACCCAGCCCATATACAATATTGGGTTTACAGGTTCCTAATCTAAAAACATAATATAACAAACTTATCTAACTGCCATGTTTTTCTGAATTTGCTACAACAAACCAGTAACTAATCGGCATTAATCTTCAACAAAGATTAATTGGATTATATACTTCCAACATTGAACACTCGAATATACACAATTTTCCTTTTTTATTTAAAAAGGCAATATATTATTTAAACCTTGAAAAAACTACAATACAATACAAGACGCCCTACTCAATTAACAAGATAAATATAAAAGATAATGGGACCCGACAAGAAATAAATCTGAAAATCTGAAGTACAAAGAATAGAAGAGGAAACTAGAAACCTACCATCTTGATGCACTTTGACTCGAATTAGTATTAAAGATATAGACCACTTGCCTCATGTATATGATACATTTGCAATTAGTGTGAGATACATTTGCAACATTTACATATGATTTCAACATAAATGTAAATAAGAAGCTAGCATTCTTTGTCATGTAAAGGTTACGGAAGTAATTTTTTTGAAGTGAATACAAACATCCATTTTTCTAGAATGCCGAGGTAAGAGATGAACCTGAAATGGAAAATGTTGGCGGAAAGGCTATTGAAAATCGTCATAATCACATGAAAGGAGAAACCTTTTATTTATGAATATGTGATTATGAGTATATTATCAATGGCTGTATAGAAATTACAAAATTGTAGGTTTTTAAACAATTAATAGTAAGTGAACTTTCTGTTATTCTTCCTCTTTTTTGTGTTATATTGTTTGTTTTTTTTTTTTTTTTTTTTTTTTTTTTTTNTGTACCCTGTAGCACGCACTGGCGATCTGCATGTGTCATTCATAAACTTAATGCAAATTGGATATTCAACTGAACTATCGATGGATTCTTTTGGAAATAGTGTGATAAATAGATCGAGTTGATTTCTTTAATCCAAGTACAACGAGCCATGTAAAAGATGGATCGCAGGGCAAATCTCCCTTGGCGGTTAGCCAGTTAGTCTTAAACGCGGCTTAATAACTGCCAAAGGAGTAATTACCCGGTAATACATCTGTACACTTGAACTAATTTTGAAGTTGTATGATTCATGAATCCAGTTTGTAATTTATAGGCCGAAAATAACTATATGTATGTTCTATTGTATAGCATATACTTGGCATATCCTATGTGAATGGCATTCAAGGAGAATGTTTGGAGATAAACTTTTATGCGATTCTATTTTTACCATCCTTTTGAGCTTCAAAGGGGCGTTTCTTTCAGAATCATTACTAATTGCTCTCAGTAGATAAATGTGTATATATGTTATGTCCTATCATTACTAATTACTCTCAATAGTTACTCACAAGTTATTATTTTAAGTGTAATGATTTGCATGTTGCATCTAGAATTCGCTCAATGTAACACACAACAAACTAGTAAAGACTAAAAGACATGTATCAAATCATCAACAAGGAAAAAAGAAATTGTTTGAACTTTGAACAATGTGTACATGTGGTTTGATTAATATGTCAAAATCTTTTAAGTGGGATATTTTGTTGTGAACCAACTTAAGTTTGTCTTGTGAGTTGCCAAGTTTTGGTTAACAGAATGTAACGGTAGTTGGTTTTGTTAGAATATTAGCTTTAAATGGTGAGTAATGGTAATTAGGTTGATCATACTCCACAACTTCATATCTTGGTAAGTAAAAAGTGATTCAGAAGAACAATAACAAAACTTACTCAAATTCGCAGCCTAAGTGACCCAGTAGCTCAGGCAGAAATAAACCAGTGCTGCTGTAGCAAAAAAGTGACCCAGTCTCTTGATCTACAAATAAAAACATCTAATTTTCTAATGGCCTTTTTTTAATCATTCACTTAAGCGAAATTTAATAAGCATTAACTTACAAAATGAACTGTAACTTCACATCATCCTCACTGTCAAGCACTTATAAGCTAGGTCAAATTAAAATTCGTCATACTATAAGAAAAAAATAAAAAATAAATCCAAAGCCGTATGCAAGTCTAATTTTTATGCACACAGCTTCCAAAACAAATTTGTTTGAGTAATCATTAGAGGTCAATACATGCTCGTGGACAACCTAAACCCAACCAGCTTTGACAAATTACTAAATCTCCAACCGACTTGCACATAATGTGACATGATTCGGGTCACTGCACCCATGGAGAAGTCCAAACCCACCCCGCCCATACCAAGAAGAGACCTGCTCGTTTGGATGCCTAAAGACCAATTCCACAGGAGCTTGCACAAGCTACTTTCACATGCAACTTGAATTTGGTAAGGGTGTTTGGGCCCGAGTCAATAGACCCGGGTTCGAACCTCTTCCTTGGCACTAAAGGCCATTTGATACCATCCCCCCACCGCAAATGCTCAGACTGACTGGTCAGCGAGGGGCCTCTTGTAGAAAATGGCCAGGGCTCATAGCACACATCCTAATAAGTACAGTCACTGGGACAGGTGCTCATTGCTTGGGGCCAGGTCCTTGTGAGAGGGTCCGGTTGGCATCCTTAGGATGCATGGGACCAGGGTGATCCCACCGATCGTCACCTTTTGTAGTATTGCCATGCATGAATACTTTTATGAACAATAAGCGGACTACCACATCGATGCATTCACATTACATTTTCGAAACCATGTTTTCATTTAAGTCCCATGTTCCTAGTCTTACTGCCAAAGCTTAGGCCATTTGTCTATTATTATTTAAGTGCAACGTCTGGATATGAATAGATCAGAAAATTGCTTCAAAGATTCTTGTTTCCTTTGCTTATTTTCTTGAGAGTTGCTATCTAAAATGGCGGGATTGATTAAAGAGATAATGTGGCAAATGATGTTGTGTGCCGCCAAGTTCCATTATTTAATATCTTGAAATTTTATTATTCAGGAAACTGAGGTTAAATGATATGAGTATTGCTTTTGTGGTTGGAAAGTGAAGTTGATTAGATTTAGAGGATACACTGCATTCTTGGCACACCCGATTAAAGGGTAAGTCTACTTATAAATGCTCTAAGTTAATGAATCAAGTCCCCTTGAATACTTAAATATACACAATTTTCTTTTTTTTATTTAGAAAGCAACATACAATTAAACCTCGAAAAAACTACGATACAATACAAGGCGCCCCACTCAATTAACAAGATAATTACTCCCTCCATCCCAAAATTATTGTCCTCGTTTGACTTTTTAAGTCTTTCTTTTTTAACTTTGACGTTAAATATTTTTGTTTGTGTTAAATAATACTTGATGAAAATTATACCAAATGAAAATACATTTAAAACCGAACATTCATATATTTTGCACAAAGAATTATATAAAACAAACAAAAATAATTAAGATCAAAGTTGGAAAAGAAAGACTTAAAAAGTCAAAAGAGGACAATAAATTTTGAACGGAAGGAGTATAAAAAATAATGGGACTCGAAAAGAAATAAATCTGAAATACAAAGAAAAGAAGAGGAAACTAGAAACCTACAATCTTGATGCACTTGCCTCATGTATATGATGAGACCAAATGATTCCCACACGCACATTGATGCCAACACTGCCAACTTGAGCGACCCCCAATTAGAGCACTCTCATCCATCACTCAGGTTAAAACTTAACACAGTGTCACGTCAGCGTCACATCAGCTTTAACACTTTCACATTAACTCACAAAAAAACACCCTCATTCATAACTCAGCTTTAATTCAAATATTTTCAAATTCAACCCTCAACTAAAACTAATATTTCATTTAATAACTAATAAAACACAACTTATATTAATACTTAAAATTTAAACACACATTAAACTTAAAGCACGAACTACAGCAAACATGAAACATAAACTACGATAATTAAACGTAAAACTACGAATTTGAATTTCAACTTATATTATCCACACGTATTTTTGAATTTGAATTTTAAAAGTTTAAAAGATCCCGCTTTTTGTTTGAATTTTGAATATAAAATGTATCCCGCTTTCAATTTGAATTTTGAATTTAAAATATATCCCGCCTTCTGTTTGAATTTTGAATTTAAAATGTATCCCGTTTTCTGTTTGAATTTTGAATTTAAAATGTATCCCGCCTTCTGTTTGAATTTTGAATTTAAAATGTATCCCGCCTTCTGTTTGAATTTTGAATTTAAAATGTATCTCGCTTTCTGTTTGAATTTTGAATTTAAAATGTATCATGCCTTCTGTTTGAATTTTGAATTTAAAATGTATCCCACTTTCAATAAACCTCTATTAATACCATACGATACCATTCAATTTTTCACACACTTCAATATCTACATCATTTTACAATGAATAATCGTTGGTCAATGGAAGAAGAAAACTTGCTAGCTAACGTATGACTTGAAGTTCACGAATCTAGAGACCTTGTGAATGAATGTTCTTTTTGTAACGACGTTACACAAATGTTCAACCATCAGACTGATGGTGAGCACCGTAATAAAAATAAGATTACGGCTAAATGGAATAGAATCAACCTTGAATGTCGTAGATGTAATACTATTTACAAAGAGTTGCAGCGTACAAGTCAAGACCCTGCTAGTCTCAGCAATGCAAACCGAATTTATCATGAACGCCATGGTGGGAGAAGGTTACAATATCAACATGTGTGGTTCATTCTGAGAAACACGTGGGCATGGGACAGAGACAATGAGTAATGGTGTTTTATGTTAAGTATTTCCGTATCGTATTAATTTGTTTTTCTGTATCGTGTTTATTTGTTTCCTGTATCGTTTGTAACATGGTGTAATGTTGCTTTAACTTTGAAATTGAATAAAAGGCTTAACGGCTACTTTTCCAACGGATATTTGCTTAACGTCTTTTTTTTCCCTATAAATGCTAGTTTAACAAAACTATATTTTCTCACACAAGTATCACTACTATTAACACACACATACAATGGCAAACGAACTAGCTGAGGTGCAAAAGTCAATTCTTACCCGATTACGCAACGAACAAGAAAAGGAACTCAAGTTGGTTAACAGTTTGCTAGGTGAGATAGTCGTTTTATAATGCAGATGCAAAATCGTGCTCCTGAGGTCGAAAAGTTACTTGAGCTTCCTCAAGACCATCCAATTATCAGGGTCGGTCTAGAAACTCTATTAAGAAATGATGAAACGGATCTGCAACTTCAGGTCGCCATCAAAATGGTTAGGGAACAAGTGTTGCAAGTGTGAGAGGAGAAGTCAGATCTCATCGACAATTACAAATCTATATAAATCGTATCATTATTTTACGTTTCGTATGTTTTCGCTGTCATGTATTGTATTTTTATTTAATGAAATGAATTTAGTTTATTAACGGCTATTTTAAATCTGGTTATCTCGCTCAACTATACCATTTAAGAACTAAGTGGGGTGTTTTGTAATTCCCATTTTCTTTTAATCCAAATGTTAAAAAGCAACTGAATTTGTAAGGGTGTTTGGGCCCGAGTCAATAAGACCGCGTCCCGGGTTCGGAGACCTCTTCCTTGGCACTGGAAAGGTGCATTTGATAGCGCCATCCCCCCACCGCAAATGCTCAGAACTGACTGGTCCAAGCGAGGGCCGCCCTCTTGTAGAAAATGGGCCAGGGCTCATGTAGCACACCATCCTAAATGAAGGTACAGTCGACTGGAGGGGCAGCGGGTGCTCATTGTGCTTGGGCCCAGGTTCCTTGTGAGAGGGTCCGTTGGGCATCCTTAGGATGCACCCTGGGGAGCAGGGGCGCGGTGATCCAACCGCATCGGTCCACCGTTTTGTAGGTGATTGGCCTGCATGAATACTTTTATGAAGCCAATAAGGGCCGGACTCACCGACATCGATGCATTCACATTACATTTTTCGAAACCCATGTTGTGTTCATTTAAGTCCGCATGGTTCGCTAGTCTTACTGGCCAACGAGCTAGGCATTTGTCTACTTAATGATTTAAGTGGCAACGCTCTGGATATCGAAAGTAGATCGAGGAAATTGCTTTCAAAGATTCTTGGTTCCTTTGCTTATTTTTCTATGAGAGTTGTCCTATCTAAAATGGCGGGATTGATTAAAGAGATAATTGTGGCAAATGATGTTGGATGTGGCCGCCCAAGTTCCAATTATTTAAGGTATCTTGAAATTTTATTATTCAGGGAAAACGTGAAGATGGATCGCAGGGCAAATCTCCCTTGGCGGTTAGCCAGTTAGTCTTAACCGCGACTTAATAACTGCCAAAGGAGTAATTACCCAGTAATACATCTGTACACTTGAACAAATTTTGAAGTTGTGTGATTCATGAATTCAGTTTGTAATTTATAGCCCGGAAATAACCATATGTATGTTCTATTGTATAGCATATACTTGGCATATCCTATGTGAATGACATTCAAGGAGAATGTTTGGATATAAACTTTTATGCGATTCTATTTTTACCATCCTTTTGAGCTTCAAAGGGGCGTTTATTTCAGAATCATTACTAATTACTCTCAATAGATAAATGTGTATATATGTTATGTCCTAGCATGGTAACCACACAAGGCGGTCGATAAATAGTTACTCACAATTTTTTATTTTACGTGTAATGAATTGCATGATGCATCTAGAATTCGCTCAAATGTACACATAACAAACTAGTGAAGACATATATCCAATCATCAACAAGGAAAGAAAATAAATTGTTTGAACTTTGAACAATGTGTACATGTGGTTTGATTAATATGTCAAAATCTTTTAAGTGGGATATTTTGTTGTGAACCAACTTAAGTTTGTCTTGTGAGTTGCCAAGTTTTGGTTAACAGAATGTAACGGTAGTTGGTTTGTTAGAATATTAGCTTTAAATGGTGAGTACTGGTAATTAGGTTGATCATACTCCAGAACTTCATATCGAGGTAAGTAAAAAGTGACTCAGAAGAACAATAACAAAACTTACTCAAATTCGCAGCCTAAGTGACCCAGTAGCGCAGGCAGAAATAAACCAGTGCTGCTGTAGCAAAAAAGTGACCCAGTTCTCTCGATCTACAAATAAAAACATCTAATCTTGTAATGGCCTTTTATCCATTTTTTATCATTCACTTAAGCTAACTATGAAGTGAAATTTAATAAGCATCAACCTACAAAATGAACTGTAACTTTGCATCATCCCAGTGCTTCACTGTCAAGCACTTATAAGCCGTATGCAAGTTTACTTTTGATGCACACAGCTTCCAAAAGTAATTTTTTTGAGTAATCACTAGTGGTCAATACATGCTCGTGGACAACCTAAACCCAACCAGCTTTAACATATTACTAAATCCACCCGACTTGCACGTAATGTGATATGATTCGGGTCACCCATGGAGAAGTCCAAACCCACCCCACACATACCAAGAAGAGACCTGCTCGTTTGGATGCCTAAAGACCAATTCCACAGGAGGTTGAACAAGCCACCCACTACTTTCACATATATGGAAGTTGAATTATTATTGCCATGCATGAATATTTCTAGGAAGAATAAGCGGATTACCACTTCGATGCATTCACGTTACATTTTCGATCCCATGTTTTCATTTAAGTCCCATGTTCCTAGTCTTACTGCCAAATCTTAGGCCATTTGTCTAATATTATTTAAGTGTAACGTGTGTGTATATGAATAGATCAGAAAATTGCTTCAAAGATTCTTTTTTCCTTTGCTTATTTTCTTGAGAGTTGCTAACTTAAATAGATACCTATCAACCGGTGCTTTCATACCGCTTTGAGATGATAAATCTTCCAACCAGACAAGAAACTGATTTGATAAGGCCCTTTTGAGCGGGCAAGAGACTCGAGAAAAATATAGAGAGATATACTTTAAACAGTTTCTTTTTCCGTCATCTTTGCATCCCATAAACAAAGTACAATTATATAGTAAAGCAGAACACTTGATGCTATACTAATATATAGAAACAAGAAAACATAAACATGGGATTTAGAGATTAACTATCAAGACAAAATTTTGAGATGCTCCAACCATATATTTATATTTTTATAACAAAAAGAAAATTTCCCATTATCAACCTTCTTGGGTTCCCATCCAGAAATGTTACTTGCATCAACAAGTGCTTTTCTCCATGATTCAGCTTTCGTGACATTCTCCGCCTCTTGTTTTGCAAACGCTTTTCCAGACTCTCCTTTCTGCTTTCTGACATCCGAGGGATCCACGTCATAGAATACTAGTATAACAATCTGCCCATTTTCAGCCCTACATTTCATAATATGTAAAAGTTCATCCAAACACCACGAAGAATCCGCATAGTTTTTGGAGAATACTATGACAGCAATATGCGATTCTTCGATAGCCTCCAACACGGCTTGACCAACTGATTCACCCCTGGGAAGTGTAATATCATCCTTTTAAGTGTGAACTAGTCGGTCTTCAAGAGCCTTGTAGAGATGATCTACAAAGGTCTTGCGGGTATCATCCCCCCTAAAGCTAAGAAATACATCATACTTCCACGAGCGAGAAGAAGCCGAGGATGAAGAAGCCATTGATAACGTGCTTGAAATGAGTAGTATGATAAGTTGGAAGAAGATTGACGAAGCTAGTGAGTAAAAATTCAAGCGGGTTACGGCTAGTATATATTTGCAAATACCAATGTTCTAAAAGGCGTGAGGCGTGGCGTGGCGGCACAGCCATGCCTCAAGCCTTACGCGCCTTTGCAAAGCCTTGGCGTTTCTTAAGGCGTGCTTAAGGCGGCAACAAAATATTTATAAATTTATGTATTTATAATTTTATACTCCCTTCGTCCCAAAATTATTGTCCACAGACAAAAAACACACAGTTTAAGAAAAACATCATTATTACAGCTTTCTCTCTCTTACTTTTTGCACAAAGACAGTTTTACCATTAAATAATTAATTTCCAACTTCTTTAAAGTTTGTAATAATAACTACAAGTGAGGGTAATATGGTAAACTTGATTTATATTTCCTATTTATTTATTTATGGAAGTGGACAATTAATTTGGGACAACCGAAAAAGGAAAGATGGACTATAAATATGAGACGGAGGTAGTATCATTTTATAAGAGCAATTTCAAATACTAAAGCCTAAATCCCAAATAGTCAGGACCAAATACGAGGCCCAAGTAGGAATTAAGTTTTGAAATTACGAGGCCCAAGAAAGAAATAACCCAAATACTTGAAATTCAAGCCCAAATCCATAAATCCCCTAAATGCTTCTAAAAATGGCGCCACGCCTTACCAAAAGGCGCGCCTTTGCACGCCTTTTCGCGCCTTATTCCACGCCTTTTCACACGACGCCTAGACTTCACGCCTTGGTCCATTTCGTGGCGCCGAGGCCACGCCTCGCGCCTTGGCGGCGCCTTGGCGCGCCTTTTAGAACACTGGCAAATACTACTACTCAAGAGGTAAAACTCAATAGATTTTGTAGTGTCTCTCCATCGAGTGAAGAGGAAATTTAGAGGAAATTTCCTAGAAATGAATGTTGTCATTTAAAATGGAGACGTACAACACGTTTCCTGTTCTCAATGGTCTTTAGTCCTATGACACTTGCATGCCATCGTACACTCTTCTGCAAAGTGTTGAATTTTGAGGAAATTACTTGGATGTGGACAAAGTAACTTTAATGAAATTACCCGCGTATGCGTGTATTGGTACGAAATTTTATTTGAGATATTATAATTAAGTGTTTCGTGTAACGTTTAGCAATTGACGTTGACAAGTCTTTCTTAAGCCAAGATAACAACAACAACATCCTATGAGTTCCAGTTTAACAAACTGTGATTAAAATATGAATCGAAATTGAAAACAAAATTGAGATGAATCTATATATAAAAAAAATAAATAAAAAGTGGCTAATTTAAAAACACATTATAATACATAAATTGTTAATCATCAAATACACCACCATATAATAATTAGTTTGATTTGAATATATTATCGTATTTACTAGTGTATTTTCGTAAAAGTCTGTATTCTAAACGTATTTGAGATGTTGGCCATTTTTGTGCGCACACAACATTATTTGCGCATCAAATTTTAAAGAAAGAAAATTAATCATCATAGAGCACCATAATTAATATATAAAGCAAAGGTAATTCGTAATTGGACACATCATATTTGGTGAGCAAAATGAGTATTCCATAATTAATTTCTAAACCAATAAAAATTTTATGGACACGTCATATTTGATGCATAAGTGTTAGATTTTCCGCACATAATATCTCATTTGCATAATAGACAACACAGCCCCATGCACCAAAACTTGCGCACCACATGTGAAAATGACCGTTAATGTTTTTTGTTTTTATTTATTTATTTTTTTTTATTTTTTATTTTTATTTTTTTTTTTTTGTGGGATATTTTTGTTTAAGAATTTTTTATGAATTGCAACTATGATTTTTGTTTGAGGGAAATAAGGAAGATTGAAGATTGAATTGATAAATTGTTTTGGTTGATAAAATAAGGAAGATGAAGATATTTTTGAAAATGAGAATGAAGATAGGATGGGGTTGTAGACAAATAAATGAGTATTGAAAGTCAGTAGTTGAGGTTTATAGTCAAAGATATGAGTGGTTGAGGACTATATCAAAGAGATAAATGTGCATTTATAATTTGGTGCGCAAGCACCATTTTTTGCTAATGGGATATAATTTTGTGTACAATGTTAAACGTGTATTAATATGGTCCGTTGAAAAATAAATGATGCACAAGCACCACTATCGGTAAACTAGTAATGTATCTGGACTGTGTTGATAATTATTTTTAATAATAAAAAGTTTGATGCAGATAATGAGTAAAAATATTTACTCTAGTTAATTACTACGTATTTGTTAACTTTTTCTAGTGTCACCTTGGAGTATAAATGAAGGAAATTTCCCAGCAACTCATGTTCGTGTTCTCGGTGGTCTGAATACACTAGTCATGTCACAATCACATTGCATGCCAATGTCATCTGAGGACGTATAGTCTATATTCGGGTCACGAGCCCGAATATTAGACGTCACTAACATTTAAGCCCACCACGTGCGGGCTACTATGATAACAGTTTGGGCTCACGAAAGCCCAAACCCAAAGTTATCTATGGATTTGATATGTGATATCTCCTATTAAGGAGATATATATCAAATATCTGATATCGGCGGACACGCCGAAGAGTGAGGAACACGAAACTGATAAGGTTTCGTGTGTATATATATAGGGCATCATAGCTCTCTAAAAAGGTATGATTTATAACCCTAACTCTTAAACACAACCCTAAAACCGATTACTTACTCTCACGCCGGAGGATAATCGTGGGAGACAATCCCACGATAAGCCTAACGGTGTTTGTTTGCTTTCTTAGTGCGCAGGTCTCAAGCATTAAGATCTAATTGGTACGAGAACAGGAACCCAAACAAGGAACGCCCAACTTTTGTATCAACATCATCATACACTTTTCTGCAAATTTACAGAAATAATATGTATGACTTTTTGTATCTAACTACTATAATCTTAATTGATATCCTCTATAATATACTTGAACGCTGAGGTGCTATCCCATTTTTGGGGTCTGAAATAAACTTTGTAAGTTTGTATGCAACAAGCAGGTCTACATACATTTTTCCAAGTCTAACACAATGAAGCGCTTTGCACGATCATATCTACTCCCGTCACTTTGGTTTTTCGATAGTTTAAGGAAAAAACACAACAATTTCATTAGGCGAGAACACAAAGGACCAAGTCCATTCACGACAATCAGATTTTTAAGAAAGCTTATTTCACGATTGCTACACAAGTTTATAAAAAGGGTAAATTGCAAAAATGGTCCTTCACGTTTTACGAAATTGCAAAAATGGGACCGAGACAAAAAGTAGCGCAAAAAAGACACCAACGTTCCACATTTTTGCAAAATCGCCACCGAGAGGCCTTTTCCGTTAGTTTTCCCGTTAAGTGCCACGTCCATGAGGGTAGTATCGTCATTTCACGGTTCCCGCCTAAACCAATATTAGACCTACCGAACAAGCACATTAATCCCCTGATCCAAACACTCCCTTGCCCAAAGTCAATCGCATTTTTTGCCCTAAAGTTTCCAATTACGATTTTCGAACCGGAAAAAAGTGAAGAAGATGGCTAATTTATTTGGGAAAAACCGCGAACGATCTTCCCCGATCCCTAATCTTCATCAGCTTTACGGTATGTTTTGGGCATTGTTAATTGTATCGATTTTTTTATCTACAGTGATATGTGATTGTAATGAACAGTACGAATAGGATGTGGATTATACATTAAGTTGATTTTTCATGTTGTTAGTGTGTGTGTGTGTGTNTCCCTTCCACCCTTCCTACCCCCAGAAAGTCCAGGCATAAAAATGGGACGCGAGACAAAAGTCACCGCCGCGCACAACAAGACCACCAAAAACCAAGATAAATGCCACTTTTTTTGCAAAAATTCTTTTGCTTCTATCCTGATTGAGGCTATAGGGTATCGACAGTAATAGATATAAATCCCTGTTATATTGTTTGCCTTTAACGTTTCCATCTTGAGTGGGTTTATGTATCTCCGCCAATTCCGATCGTCATTTTCACGGTTCCCTTTTTTGCCTAAAACCTTTCTAAATTATATAGTACTCTCCCCAGGGAAAAAAAACAAAAAAAGCACATTCACATCCCCCCCGCGTGAGGCCCACACCACCCACTCCCTCTGCCCAATGTTCAATCGCTATTTTTTTGGCCCTAAGTTCCCCCCCCCCCCCCCCCCCCCCCCCCCCCCCCCCCGGTTAGTTTCCAATTACGATTGCCTCCCTCCCGCACCACGGCCAACACCACCACCAGCTGCGCACCGCCACCCCACCTGCCGCTATTATATTATTTGGGAAAACCCACCCCCGCACACCCGCACCTCTCCGAGAGTCCTAACCTTCTTCATCAAGCTTTACCGCCCCGCCCACTGCTCTCATTGGGCATATGTTAATTGTAATCCGATTTCTCTCTTAATCTACAGTAGTATTATTGGTACCCCCTCCGTACACCCCGGTGTAGGAATTATATAATAGGGAGTGAAGCAAGAATACGAATAAAGAAAGAATGAAAAGGATTTTATTATGTGCAGTTTTTCCAAGCCCCTATAAGATATTTCACATGGTTGTGTAGTGCCGCTGCTCCGCCCTCCGTGCCTCGAATAGTTGATGTGGTCTTACTCCCCCTGCTCCTTCCACTACAGAATAGCGAGGAGCCGACTTATAACTTACAACATCTAGAAAAAAGTAAACCAACCACGGATAGGATTTAAATTTTACGCCTCGTCTTCCCCCCCCCCCCCCCCCCCCCCCCCCCCCCACCCCCCCCTAGGAGTGGGAATGTATTGCTTTGATACCAAGATATAAGTGTGGTGTAAAGATATTGTGAGAAATATATGTATTCTTGTTTTTAGTTCTTTACTTGTTCCCTTCTCGCACAGACGCTCTGCGTAAATGTACTATAGGTGTCTAATAGGTGGAGAGAATATGAGGCAAGCGCCCTATATGTATTTAAGGATACGCAGGCGAGACCCTTTGGATGTTGGGTTGTACCCGTTGAAGTCGATGAGGATGTGATGAAAAGTGTTGATTTGATTCAACGCATAGAGAGAATTGCGTGTATGATTGAGTTGAAACGCAGAAGACCCAAAAAGAGGCCGAAATGTAAAATAACGATGAAGTACGGGTGGCGCCTTCAATGATCCTACCATTGATCAAGAACAAGCTGAGACTTGTCAATTGATGGTACGCATGTCAATCACCCTGTGCCTATGATTGCTGGTCGAGAACGAACAAGCTGAAAGATGAAACCCAAATAATTGATGAAGTGTTGGATGGCATGAAGACACTCCCTTCTGCGCAAACACCATGTAGCCGAGTTGTTGGTGACACAGACACCATTGCTGCGCACCACCTGTAAGTGGGTTGATGAGCCCAGAAGCAAGTTGAGGCCAACAAATTCACTTACAGATGACGACTTGTACAATTTGCCAGTCCTGGAGATAATGTTGGTGTGGGAGACGAGGTTTTTTTTAACGACAGACATGGTGCAGAACTTGACCAGAAGTGAGGTGTGGTTTATGAGCTCACAAAAACTATGTTGATTTAGAAGAAGTAGTGGAAAGGGATGATGTGGAAAGGGATGATTTGAAAGCGATGATGTTAAAGGGATGATTGGGCCACCATCAACACCAGCAGGTAAATGAGGAAGGAACATGTTGTACTGTGTCTGAGTTTGAAAGATGAAGAGGATGATGTGAGACCTATTGAGCCACAAGTGAAATGACGGACTTTAAGTTTGATTTTGATCCCCACGTTTGAGAAAATGTAATCAAAGTTAGCTGATGAGTGTATGGCAAAATTATAACGATCATGATGTGGCGTATAACTTTGATATGATTTTCATAGGATGAAGAAGCAAATAATACAAAATTTGTCAACCTACGCAAGATAAGGTTAAAAGAAATAAAGGAAGGAGTATGAGGGTAGGGGTCGAATGTCAGAAGGGGAGAGTTTTTTGTAACCAGGAAACATTTAAACAACCAAGGATATCAAAGATAAGCTCAGAATCTATGCGTTGGAGTCCCGAAGAGATATTAGGATTGGAAAACTGTGACCAAAAGAAAGGATTCGAGCGAGTGTGTAAGGGACTGTTGTGGGTTATGGGCGAAAGAAGCAATATCACCAGATCCCTCATTCAGTTGCTACATATGGACCTCTTTGGTCCAACTCAAGTGAGAAGTATTGATCATACGTACTTCTGTTTAGTAATCACTGATGATTATAGCAGGTTTTGCTGGGTATTCCTTTTGAAAACTAAAGATGTAACATCTCCAATTTTAAAAGATTTTATTACCCTAGTTGAAAACCAGCTAAATAAAAAGGTTAAAGGTATAAGGTGTGATAATGGAACAGAGTTCAAAAATGTGGTGTTAATAGAACCTTAATAGAGGCAGCAAGATCCATGCTTGCAGACTCTAAGTTACCCACAATGTTTTGGACTGAAGCAGTAAGCACTGCTTGCTATGTTCTGAACAGGGTTTCTATCACAAGACCTCACTCAAAAACACCTTATGAACTTCTAACAGGGAAAGTTCCTTCTGTTCACTACCTAAGACCTTTTGGCTGTCATGTGACCATTTTGAACACCAGTGACCCACTTGGGAAATTTGATGGAAAAGCTGATGAGGGATACATTGTGGGATATTCAACTCATAGTAAGGCTTATAGGGTATATAACCTGAATGCTAAAAGGATAGAGGAGACTCTTAATCTAAGATACCTAGAAGACAAACCAAATGTACAAGGTCATGGTCATGCTTAGTACTTTGACCTGGATTACTTAACTGATTCTTTGGGGTATACTAGATTTGTTGCTAATCAATCTGCAGGTACAAGAGATGCTCCATCTAACAATGCAGGTGTACAGGATGATGACTCAGAGGATGAGTCTGAATTTGATGAACTAACTATTGTTGTACCTTCCATTCCTCCTAACCATTTTGTAGGAAACAGTGCAAAAGATACTTCTGAGAAAGATGAAGATGAGTCATACTATGTAGAGGATCTTGCTAAGCTTATGACACAAGAACATGCTACTACTCAAGAAGCTGAGAAGCTTGGTGCAAAGATTACAAATGATGCTGAAGCACTTCTGAGATAATCAGCACAAGCCATCAGTGGAAATCAGGATTCTGCTAACAGTTCTGCTGACAGTTCTCCTGTTTCTACTGATAACCTCATTACTGCTGATGCTCAACCTGTTTCTACTCCTATGTCTGCTCGTGTGTCAACAGACTTTGGTGAACCATATACACGATTTCCAAGTCCTACAGATCTTGGTAATCACCAACCCAAAGCTGGCATCTTCACTTCCTCTTCCTATGATAGTGACTTTGAACCTAATGTGACCAATCTTGACAAAACCATTGATGTCAACCCCAATGCAACAAAAAGGATTCACACTACTCATCCAATGGAGAATATAATAGGTGATCATAAAGATCCTGTTCAAACTAGAAGCACTGTGAAAAAGACAAAGTATGGAGAAGTTGCTTTTATGTCTTATGTTTCCCAGCAGCAGAGAGACAATCATACAGACTTTCAACATTGTCTGGTTGCTTGTTTTCTCTCCCAAATGGAACCAACCAGTGTTCCACAAGCCCTTGCAGATAATAGTTGGCTTGAGGCAATGCAAGAGGAAATGCAACAATTCAAGCATCAGTAGGTTTGGATATTGGTTCCTTTACCAGATGGGAAGTATGCTATTGGGACAAAATGGATCTTGAAGAACAAAAGAGATGCAAGAGGTATAGTTGTCAAAAACAAGGCAAGATTGGTGGCTCAGGGGTTCAGGCAAGAAGAAGGAATAGATTATGATGAAGTTTTTGCACCTGTTGCTAGAGTTGAGGCCATAAGGATTTCTTGGCCTATGCATCTTACAAAGGATTTACTGTATATCAGATGGATGTCAAAGGTGCATTCTTGTATGGTGAGATTGAAAAAGAAGTTTATGTCACTCAACCCAAAGGTTTTGAAGATCCAAATCACCCTGAATATGTTTATAAGGTGGTCAAAGCTCTTTATGGCTTACATCAGGCACCAAGGGCATGGTATGCTAGGCTCTCAAAGTTTCTACTGGAGCATGGCTACAGAAGAGGTGCCATTGACAAAACACTCTTCCTAAAGAAGGATTCCAGGGATATTATACTTGTGCAAGTTTATGTGGATGATATTATCTTTGGATCCACCAAAGAAGCTTGGTGCAGGGAATTTGAAGACTTAATGAAGGGTGAATTTCAGATGAGTGCCATGGGGGAGCTTACTTTCTTCTTGGGTCTACAGGTTCAGCAGAAACCAGATGGCATATTTATCCATCAGGAGAAATATGTGAGAGACATTTTAACAAAGTTTGGTATGGAAAGTGTCAGAACTGCCACCACTCCCTATGAAGCTCCTAAACCAAAGAACAACATTGAATCAGATCCAGCTGTGAATGTTCACCTATACAGATCTATGATTGGTTCTTTGATGTATTTGACAGCTTCTAGGCCTGACATTACATTTGCTGTGAGTGCTTGTTCAAGGCATCAAGTTACTCCACTTACTTCTCACCTGAATGTAGTCAAAAAGATCTTCAAGTACCTTAAAGG
>LBNU01024292.1:57489-71290 GCA_014162995.1 Artemisia annua | reverse complement strand
TCCGCCACTTCTCGATGTGTAACAATTTGCATTTTTGGGTTACTATTCATTTTTACTATTCACTCCCGATACCCACACCACCTTTTGACTAATACATTTAAAAATTTTCATGCCTAATGATATACCTAGTCATCAACTAGATGTTATCTTCCAAAATATCTCACTAAGAGAAGTCAAGTTAAAATTCTCTTCCTAAATATCTTAACTAGATATTTAACAATTCCGATTTTAGGTTTTTACGACATTTAGGCATCCTGATATGTCCACCCAACATTACAAACAAAGGAAATATAAGTTTTTCACCTTCCATGACATTCTCAAGAATTTTAGAATTTTACATTTTCCTAATCTGCATTTTACGCGATTTACGCGTTTTAAACCTACGTTTCCAGCGTTAACAACATTTTCACGACCCATTAAACTTATCACTCATTTTTATAAGATAATAATGAGTATATTGATAAGGTTAATCATTTCTACAAGTTTCATATTCTTGCGATACTCGGTTTTACGTTTCGTGACTTAACAACTTACAGTTAGCGATTACCAGGACCAAAACTCACTCCGTAAACTAGATAATACCAAGTTTAATCATCTAGTCACCACCCCATCCATATGAACGACTTTAGGAAGGTGATTTAGTGAAATCATAGCCATTAATTCCTAAGATCATTACAAGTGTAAGTTTACTTAACATAGAAGACTTCTAAAACCTTACAACTCTTAACCTCCTCCTTCTATAGTATATATATATATATATATATATTCATTCAATGACTTAGAAAACACATTTATCTTCATCTTTTCATCACCAAAACCGAACACCCTATAATCCCTAGCACCATGATCATTTGATCTTCAAACTACAAGTTACACTACAAAGTTCAAGGCCTAGTTATTCTCTACATGAAACTAGTGTTTATTTGGTGATTCTATGGTTGAATTAGGAGCTACACAAGGGTACTAGGGCTGACCTAAGAAGGTTTTTTACAAGGTTTATATCAAGGTTATCAAGGGTTTGCAAGAGTTGTGGTGAAGGGTTTGCAAGCATAGGTTTAGTGTCCTAGTTTCATGCTTGACTTCCTTTCTTTAGAAAGCCAAAAGTTGTAAGAAACCCTAACACACTCTCTTTATCAACATCATTTTCATGATTCTTATACTTCATTTATGCTATATATGGTCTTTATGTTATGTTCATGATGTATAAAAATCTTTAAAACAAGTTAAGAACACTACATGTTAACTTATGTTAAGTAATCAAGGAAACTAGTGACTTATATTGAGAACCACGACCAAAATAATGTAATCATGATATTATACACTTACCTACTGTTATAGACGACTTAAAAAGGAAAATATAGCAATTTGAATCATCGAAAACGAGTACACGAGTCAAAAGTTGTGACCAAAAGAAGTTAGCAAACTAAAAACCCAAATCTGCCAGATAGCATTCTGTAACAGAATCTAAAACATGCAAAACGAGGCACTTCCGTTCCATTTCATCAAAAAGTTAAAACACGAAAGTTGTCTGGAACGACGTTTTCTTCAAAAGAGCTTTAGACCACGAGTCCTGAAAATGCATAACGAATGAGATAAATTTTCTAAATCTTAACAGCCCCTTATTAAGCTTAACAACTATATTTTTCGTCACAAACAAATAAAACCATGAATGTTGACAAAAATAATGCATAAAAACGTTATTTATTATTTTCGATATCTCTACATTTTGACGATCACAAAATGTAAAATCATTAAACGTAAGATTACTACGTAAACAAGTATTAAGCTAGTTTATATCATTTTATCCAACTTAATCACTTAAGCTATGAATAAACAAGTGCTTAATACATCTCATGATCAAAGGGGTATTTAATTAATTATTACAAAGTTTATTTAATTATATAAACATATTATATATTTTTGAAAAACACTTTTGGTAATAAAAGAAAATGTTTAATTCATACTAAATATATGAATTCAAATTTTTAACCAAAATCAGTTAGTTTTTCACTAAATAAACTTTCCCCACTAAAAGACAGATTTTCTGGTCGTTACAGCTGGGCGGCCCCCTTAATTTTAAGGGGGCCGGCCATGAATTAAGGGGGTCGGCCATGCTCCCCTGTCAGATTCTGTCAGAAATTTTCTCCTATAAATACCACCTCAAACCTGGTATTTTTCTCACCTCTTGCACGAAAATTTTCAGATCTAAATCTCTCTAAACATCTTCTAAAATCCTTTGATCATTAGATTATTAATCCTTGTTTCAAGTGATTCAATCCCTCCTCATCCATCATCATCCAAAGTGCAAGAGAAGAATACTCCTTCAACCTCAAGTTTAAGAAGTGTTGTATATTTGTTGTGTATATTGTGTATAGCATTTGTGAAGTTGTGTAGTGTCTATAGTAAGTAGTTCTAGGAGTGCTAGTTGTGAATAGAAGTTGGGTAGTGAAGAAGATTAAGTAGTGAAGTAGTGAAGTTGTGTGTAGTAGTGAAGAAGTTGAGGTGTGTACAAGTAGTGAAGAAGTAGTGATAAGTTGTGGTGTGTTGTGAGATTGGTTCTAGCTCGGATTAGGACCCGACATTTAGCTTAGTGTCGTAAATTGGTGTAAGCAAAAGTTGTGTAAGGTTTTCTCCGCCATAAGGGAGCTTGTTGACATAGTGAAGAAAACTCCCGAGTTAGGTGCTCGGGGAGTGGAGTAGGACGAAGAGGAGATTCGTAGCCGAACCACTATAAATCCTTTGTCTCACGGTGCCATCCTTCCATCTCTATCTTTTTACATACTTGTCATATTATATACTTGTTGATATCGTAGTGCAAGGCTTTTGGTATCATATAAAGTTCGGATTGGTGTTTTCATAAACAAAGTTTTTGTATATTAAAAAGACGTAAAACTATTCAACCCCCCCTTCTAGTTTTCCACAATGAAGTCTAATGGCCTTAGGCCAAGATCATAGCCACGGCTAAGGCGAAAGCTGAGATCTCAAGGACATGGTAGCCAAGACCAAAGCCACGGCAAGGCCACGGCTAAGACCTCAAGGCTTTCTAAGCCGAAAACATTAAACTAAAGCATTAAGACTTAACAAAACAACCCAAAACAATTTGGATCTATTCCATCGATTAACCATGAGATTTTACAAGTAATGTCACATCCATACTATACTTATAAAGATAAAAATCTTCATTCAAAAATAAACTTCCATAAGTTTGTTCGACCTTCGGACATGTAACTTTTTATGACCGAAAACATATATTTTCCATATCGATTGCAACAACACTAGGGAACTTCATGTGAGGGGTTTCATTTGGGTACACGGATCGACGAGTCACTGGATTTACGAATTAAAGTGTCCTAGCTCCTCGAACGTTTACTACATGACCTCTGAATTATGATGGCCCAAACGGTAGTACGAGATATATAAACTCAACCTGTTTCATAAACCATCATTATACAATGACATACACATATATCATACTAAGTACTACATCATGAACAATATGAAAGACATATATAGGCATGTTTTTGTATTCTTAGACGTTGTTCCAACCTAAGTCACAACATTCTATTTTAGGTTGCACGTAGAGGGTTCCCGACTTATCAATCCCATTTCGTAGAGTACTAAAACATCATCCAACTCACGGTGAGTCATAGCCCCGTTTTTATACTTGTTTTATAAACTCTTTGGAGGAGATACATGCTCAACTATTTTATGACAATTTCGATTATTTGCATACTGTATGTCTTACCTGAACTAAATGTTTATTTATGCTAAGTAACATTATTGTCATACTTAGAGTTTCTATATCATGGACCATTAAGCACTATGCGTAGTGAACACGAATACTATGGTTAGATCTATTGGTATTAGTGTAACCATTAAGTTGACTCAATTAGAGCAAACAAGCGCACTATATTTGAGAACAATAGGTAATAGGACAAATCATGAATCATTTGTTGATCTAATGGACTTGGTATGATCACGATCTAATGGACTTGGTATGATCTCGATCTAATGGACTTGGTATGATCTCGAGCTAACGAACTAGGTACAATTGTGAACTACCAGAAACTAGAATCCATAAACTAGAAAACTTAAGGTTTCAATGTCAAAGACTAAGAGCATCAGAAGCACTACCTACATGTGATATTGTATGTAGTACAATAGTCATACACTCGAAAGTTTTAAGAGCTACATTTAGTATTTACCTATACTTGTTACGATAAGTTTACAAGATTACCACAACTATTTCCACAAACTCTATGAACTCGCCAACCTTTGTGTTGACACTTTAGCATGTATTTCAGGTCCATAATGAACGAGGCTGGCACGGAGGGGCACGGATATTCAAGATGGCTATAAATTTTATTATCATTCGAAAACTCATTTAATGTAGATAGTAAACCTTGAAACCATCTGGGACCTCATTTTGTAAACTCTGGCATTTATACAAATTCGAATGATAAATCTTTTAAAACGACTAAATTGGTGATCGTTTTCTACTATTCAACTATTGTGCCATGAAGTAACACCCAATTTGAATTCTGTTAGGAATACGTTTTTCTGATTGAAGATTCGGTCACCCCAAGTATTGTTAAGCATCATGTAGCTCGTAGTATTTAATTTATTAGTTATAAAGTAGTATATTATTAGTTAGTATTCGTGGTGTCGGGTCGGGTCTTTTACCCTCCATCAGCCCGCTCCACAGCCTAGTAGAGGCATTCATCCATTTGTACATATAAATAGCCCTTTCCACACAAGGGAAGGGTTGGACCTTTTCATTTAGTAATCATATGCTCTTTTTCTTTCTCTCTCTAAAAGGCTCCCTACATCTTTCTTTCTCTCTCTAACTCTTTATACTATTCGATCCATATAACCACTAAGACCATACGTGTATTATGATTTAGTGTATCCTACAATTGGTATCAAGAGCCTAGGTTTCATCTTAGGGCCTTGGATTCACGGTTTTTGGTTGGTTTTTGTGGTTGTTCTTGGTTTGAATAGTTTTTCTTGAATAACACCTTGGTTTGATCTTTGTAGTGTAATATGATGTGTTATGGTTGTACTTTCGTGCTTAGTATTGTTATAGTTACATAGTTCTTGAGTTGGAATAGTCATATCTTTCATTCGTTTGGTGGTGTGAAGGATTTTGGGTGGTTTTCTTATTAGCGATTAAGTCGACTGTTTTGGTATTCTTGGTAGCGATTAAGTCATCTAGTTAGCGTTTAAGTTTTAGAGATTAAGTGGGATTTACTATATTTGGACAACTAGACAAATCGCTAGATAGCAACTGGTTTGGATTTATCTGGATAGCGATTAGTACTTTCTGTCTTCTTGTGGTTAGCGACTAACTAAACACCAGCGATTAGCTTTCTAGCGATTTGCTGTGTTTAGCGATTAGATCAGTTCAGCGATTATCTTTTACCAGCGATTATCTCCTGTTAGCGTTTAACTAAATCCAGCGATTAGCTTTTTAGCGATTGGCTGTATTTAGCGATTACCTCTTTCAGCGATTAACTTTGGGTCAGCGATTACTTTGGGTCAGCGATTACTTTGGGTTAGCGATTAACTTTGGGCCAGCGATTATCTTTGGATTGCGATTAGTTTCCTCTTCATCGATTAACTTTTGGACTTGTGGTGGTTTTTAGCGATTGGCTAAGTTTGAGATTCCTTTGATTTGTTGACTACTTGTGCTTCGGGAAACGTTGTAACTTAAGTTGTTTCGATTAATTTGAGTTTGATTTGATGTTGTGAGTTAATTCTTACGGCTTGACTTATCACAATCGAATATATTGTTACTTGACTTGTCTCGACTTGATTCTCAGCACAAATTGTGATTATATTTTAAGCTCTGTATTCTAAGTCTATCTCGCCTATCTACGGTGATCTTCGTTGTTCTCTGGTGGACTTTAGTAAATACCCGGAAAATAGATCTAGATTTCGGTCGGTTTAAGCTCTCTGTTGTAAAATCCCGCGTTAGAACTGCATACACCATGAACAACTACGCGTCAATTTGAATGATTACATTCAAGCTCGCTGTTCGGGATACGTCGACCTCCTATGCTCGACAGAACTGACTATGAGTCATGGTCCCAAAGAATACATCTGTATTGTCAGGGCAAGGAAAATGGGGAGAACATTCTGAGATCGATTGATGAAGGGCCATTTCAAATGGGTACTACCAGAGATGTTATCTCTACTAGTGAAGATGGAACAGTCACCTTTGGAATTGACAGACCTCGTACTTACAATGATCTTAACGAAGCTGAAAAGAAACGCTATGATGCTGATATTCGAGCTTCCAACATTGTGATACAAGGGTTACCCAAGGACATCTACAAACTCATTAACTTCAACACTGAGGCCAAAGCCATTTGGGACAATGTCAAAATGCTGCTAGCTGGTTCAGAACTTACCAAAGAAGATCGTGAATCTCAGTTGTATGATGAATTCGAGCACATCAAGATGAATCCCGGTGAAAACATCACTGACTACTTTGTCAGATTTAACAAGCTTGTGAATGACATGAGAATGATCAGAATGACAATGCCCAACATCCAACTCAACTCAAAGTTTGTTAACAACATGTCACCAGAATGGGATCGGTTTGTCACAGCTGTGAAGTTAAACAAAGGACTCAGAAACACCAACTATGAACAACTCTATGCTTATCTGCAACAACATGAGAAACATGCTATGTATGATCGTCAGCTGAGAGAAAAATTCAATCCCTCAAATGACCCTCTTGCTCTCATCTCCAGTGTGCAGGGACTCAACCAATCCTCAATTTATTCAAACAGTCACCCTACTGCACAAGCAACACAGAATCAGTCTGCCCTTGGCCAATCATCCATGCAATCATCAAATGTCAAGACTAATCAACAAGACTCTAGGAACTCTCAAATTGACAAAAAGATTGATAATCTCTCCAACCAAGTCTCACTGTTGGTTCAACACTTCAGGAGTACACTTCCTCAAACCAACAACCAACTCAGAACCTCATCTAACCCACGTAATCTTGCTGTTGTGGAAGATGGGCGTGTTGTGGTTAAAGGAAGGCAAAATGTCCAGGGAAATGCTCAGAATAGGATGGGGAATGCCAATCAAGGGCAAGGAAGACAACCCAAGTGTTACAACTGTGGTGGGTTAGGTCATATTGCAAGGAACTGCACTCAACCAAAACGTCCTCAGAACTCAGATTACTTCAAGGATAAGATGTTGCTGATGCAAGCACAAGAGAATGGAGTTTTGCTGGATGAGGAGCAATTGCTATTTCTTGCGGGTGATGAAGGGAATTCATTTGATGCCGATGTGGATGATCAACCAGTTCAGGATCTAGCTCTCAACGATCCAAACATCTTCCAGGCAGAAGATTGTGATGCTTTTGATTCTGATGTTGATGATGAGCCCACTGCACAGACCATCTTCATGGCCAATTCTTTCATCTGCAGTCACATCGCCACAACAATCTGGATCCCCCAACTCATCCATCATTTCTGAGGTACTCAAATTGTATGACACATACGAAACATGTGATTTTCCCAAGATTCTCAATGAAGTACATCAAACTAGTGTTGTCACGCCAGATGATGTTGATTTGAAAAACAACAATGTTTCCTCAAGTCAACAACATGTGGATCACAACAAAGAATCTGATGTACCTAGTCGAGCATCTTCCGTTACATGTGTTGATAATGTGTTGGACGAACAAAGGACTCATAACAAAGTAAAACACAAAGACGTTGTTGAATCAAATCATACTGATATGGGTAATAGCAATGTTATCCCATATGAACAATATATGAATCAAAATGCCGAGTTTGGTTTACTAAATGATGAATCCTCTGTTGATAATGACATGAGTGAATTTGATGAATACACTGCTGTTATACCTGATGATACCTTGACCACTAGGATTAATATTCTTAAAGATCAGGTGAATATGTATCAACAACGTGCAAAATTTGAGTTAACCGAACGTGAGCAGAAAATGGATTGGCAAATGTGTACATATATTACCGAAGGTAATTTAAAGGAAGAAGCTTTAAAGAAAATGAGGTGAAGTAAATAAGTGGGGGTATTTATAGGTGGAAGGTTTAGGGTAGTTTTATTAAATAAAGTGGAGGGTGTTTATTGAAAATAAACTCAAGGGACTAGTCTCGCCAATAGGGTAAACTTTTCATAAAAACGGTTCGGGACTCGAATGACATAGCAAACGGACTCGAAAAATTACGAAAATTGCGCCATCGTTCACAAAATAGTTTTTCCAATAAAATCAAGCATAAACTTTAGAGTTTTTCTCAAACTCAAAATAAATCAAATAATTTGGCAAATGAAACAAATTCGAGTTTTCTAGGTTGTGCTGAGTAAATCAAGGAATAAATCCTCGTTCCTAATATATCTCACGCTCCTCAATCCAATTTAACATGCTTTAAAGTTTTAAAACGTTTCAGGCTTTAAAAATAGAAGTTTGGCTAGGATTAGGTTTTAGGAAAAATACCAGGTGTTACAATGATGAGCCCACTGCACAGACCATCTTCATGGCCAATCTTTCATCTGCAGTCACATCGCCACAACAATCTGGATCCCCCAACTCATCCATCATTTCTGAGGTACTCAAATTGTATGACACATACGAAACATGTGATTTTCCCAAGATTCTCAATGAAGTACATCAAACTAGTGTTGTCACGCCAGATGATGTTGATTTGAAAAACAACAATGTTTCCTCAAGTCAACAACATGTGGATCACAACAAAGAATCTGATGTACCTAGTCGAGCATCTTCCGTTACATGTGTTGATAATGTGTTGCACGAACAAAGGACTCATAACAAAGTAAAACACACAGACGTTGTTGAATCAAATCATACTGATATGGGTAATAGCAATGTTATCCCATATGAACAATATATGAATCAAAATGCCGAGTTTGGTTTACTAAATGATGAATCCTCTATTGATAATGACATGAGTGAATTTGATGAATACACTGCTGTTATACCTGATGATACCTTGACCACTAGGATTAATATTCTTAAAGATCAGGTGAATATGTATCAACAACGTGCAAAATTTGAGTTAACCGAACGTGAGCAGAAAATGGATTGGCAAATGTGTACATATATTACCGAAGGTAATTTAAAGGAAGAAGCTTTAAGAATGGAAATAAGATCTTTACAAAATCAAGTTGATCAAACTGTTAAACAAAAACAGGAGATTCAAGAGAGTGTAACCACACTAAAACTAGATTTTCAAAATAAGGAAACTAAACTCTTAAATGATTTTTCCAATCTGAAAGCCTTAAAGAACAAGCTTGAAAATAAATTGTACACACAAGGCCAAACCATTCAAACTGCTCAAATGATGCATAAGCACATTAAGTTACATGATGAACACAGCAATAAGGATGTAGGAGTGCCTAAAACTAATTTTCTTAGGAGCATTAGTGCCTCTCAACCTGCTTTATATGATGCTAATGTGATGCTTACACCTAATCATGCCCCCCCTCCCCCTGATGTGCATAATACAGAGGAGATTAATGAGATTGAATCAGTCAATAGAGAAAGACTTGAGAATAAATGANGCAATAAGGATGTAGGAGTGCCTAAAACTAATTTTCTTAGGAGCATTAGTGCCTCTCAACCTGCTTTATATGATGCTAATGTGATGCTTACACCTAATCATGCCCCCCCTCCCCCTGATGTGCATAATACAGAGGAGATTAATGAGATTGAATCAGTCAATAGAGAAAGACTTGAGAATAAATGAAGGATCCCAAGTGCATTAAAAAACGTGTCAATATTAAGCCCCATAATTACTATGAACAGAATCGATTGACTGTTTTTGCGCCCCAAACTAGGTTAACACCAGAACAGATTTTTTGGCCTATAGACATTGAGAAAATGAAAGCTGAAAATCTTAAGGCCACAACTCCCCTTAAAATTGCAACTCCAACGGTGTATCCTCCCAATACACCAATGCACCTAGTTCGGTTAGCTCTTCCCACTCAATGTAAAACTCTTATTAGCATATACGTTCTGTATCAAATGTTTGCTGATTTTGACAAAACATGTAAAAAGAGAATTACACCAACGGGAATTACTGAGGGTGAAAGGGGGTTTGAATTAACAAAAGAGTATTACTTGACTGAAGTCATTCCGTTTTTTAAATAAATCAAAGAATATTTTGAAGGCATGCAAATGTCTCTTAAATCTGAGATAAATGAAATGAAAGATGTGTTTAAAAATCTGAAACTTGAGGGAAAACAAACTGTAATAGACCTTCAACATAGTGAAATTGCGAGGAAGAATGCCCTCATCATGAATGATACTTTAATTGCTAAATGCATTGCTCAAGATGTGTTTTATACTACCACTAATTCTTCATTAACTGCTTGCCAATTTCATAAAATGTCTGTTGCATTAAATTTCTTTCAGAATCGTGTTGTTGAGCTTGAGGGGGAGAATTTAAGATTGCAAGAAAAAATTCAAAATGATGATCATGATAACATGGTCAGGAATTTTTCGAAATTAGTAGTTAATAATCTTAATTTGCAATTAAAAATTCAAGCTCACACTAACACGATTCAAAAGTTGAAGGCTCAAATTGCCCAATTGAAGTCTAATAAGAGTGATGTGATTGAATCCCAGAAACTTCCGTCTTTAGATTCTCAGAATTTTCAACTTCAAAACATCATCAACCATCTCAAATATGAAAATGATTGTTTTCAAGCTGAAAACTCAAAGGTCAAACAACATTACAAAGAGTTACATGATTCGATTAAGATCACACGTGATAAAACCAATGAAAAAATAACGTCTTTGTTAAAAGAAATTGAGAATCTAAAGACTCAGGTGAAAGGGAAAATGCCTGTCACTGCATCTGATAGCATTCTCTCCAAGGTCTGTAAATCTAAAAGATATGCATGTGATGCCGTAAATATTCCTCTTCCCCTTAGGAATAATGCGCTTGTCCATAGTGAGTACCTTAGGTATCTTAAGGATTGCCTTGACATGCTTTGTGAGACAATTGAAGAGGTTAGAATGGTGAGACCTGCTGATAATACCATCCTTGATGTTTATTACCTCACCAACAGATCATATGAACTCTTAGATTATGCCATTGGTACATGTCCCAAAGCTGTTAGAATGCGTGATAAGCTTAGTGAACCTTCCTCTAAGGATAAAAACAAGCATGTTGCCTTTAATGTGCCTTTGACATCATCTGAACTTAACATACCGCTTGCCCGAAATCAAACAGCAGTACCACGATCTAATGTTCCCGTCATTAATTCTACAGGAGTAAACATTGACACTAAAGCTAGCGGGTCAAAGCCTTGTTGCAATACAAGGAATGATAGGACTTTGCCAGCTAAGAGTGCTCAAGGGAAGAAAGTAGAAGACCACCTTAGGAACAATAAGACTGATCTGATTGATATGAATCGTGTTGATTCTAGTATTAGCTCTAGGCGTACTGTAATTAATTCGCATTCTGATGCTACTTGTAAGATCTGTAATGACTGTTTAATTTCTGGTAATCATGATGAGTGTGTTAAGACATTTTTGAATGCTTCTAAATTACTCCCAGTCAATAATGCTTTGAATCATAAAACGAAAAAACGTGTTTGAAAAGCAACAAGAAGGAAGTTCTCTACTGTTGGCTATCATTGGAGACCCACTGGAAGAAAGTTCACTTTAGGAAGTCAATGCCCCTTAACTAAACTGCCCAATTTTAGGCTTTCCAATGTTAGGGTATGGAAGGAAACTGGTAGGACTCTTCCTCTAGGAACACAATGCGATAACCATAGGTCTAGTGCATCCACGAGTAAAGATATGTCTAATGATACCACTGAACCTTCCTCTTCTGTCTTAAGTAATTATGCTTGTACTAACCAATTGGATCCCACTTGTGTTTGGGGATCCACGTTTTTCAGTTATCCATATCTGTCTGGTTTCAAATGCAGGTCGTACAAATCGTCCTTTGGTATTTGGACTCAGGCTGCTCAAAACATATGACTGGGGATCGCTTGCGGCTCAGAAATTTCGTGAAAAAGTTTATCGGGACTGTTAGATTCGGGAATGATCATTTTGGTGCTATAATGGGTTATGGAGATTATGTGTTTGGTGACAGCGTGATTTCTAGGGTATACTATGTAGAAGGGCTTGGGCACAATTTGTTCTCCGTTGGTCAATTTTGTGACTTTGATCTTGAAGTAGCCTTCAGAAAACACACTTGTTTTGTAAGAGACTTGGATGGTGTGGATCTTCTGAAAGGTAGTCGTGGCACAAACCTCTACACTATATACATTGAAGACATGATGAAAACTCTTAAATGATTTTTCCAATCTGAAAGCCTTAAAGAACAAGCTTGAAAATAAATTGTACACACAAGGCCAAACCATTCAAATTGCTCAAATGATGCATAAGCACATTAAGTTACATGATGAACACAGCAATAAGGATGTAGGAGTGCCTAAAACTAATTGTCTTACGAGCATTAGTGCCTCTCAGCCTGCTTTATATGATGCTAATGTGATGCTTACACCTAATCATGCCCCCCCCCCCCTGATGTGCATAATACAGAGGAGATTAATGAGATTGAATCAGTCAATAGAGAAAGACTTGAGAATAAAATGAAGGATCCCAAGTGCATTAAAAAAACGTGTCAATATTAAGCCCCATAATTACTATGAACAGAATAGATTGACGGTTTTTGTGCCCCAAACTAGGTTAACACCAGAACAGATTTTTTGGCCTTTAGACATTGAGAAAATGAAAGCTGAAAAACTTAAGGCCACAACTCCCCTTAAAATTGCAACTCCAACGGTGTATCCTCCCAATACACCAATGCACCTAGTTCAGTTAGCTCTTCCCACTCAATGTAAAACTCTTATTAGCATATACGTTCTGTATCAAATGTTTGTTGATTTTGACAAAACATGTAAAAAGAGAATTACACCAACGGGAATTACTGAGGGTGAAAGGGGGTTTGAATTAACAAAAGAGTGTTACCTGACTGAAGTCATTCCGTTTTTTAAATAAATCAAAGAACATTTTGAAGGCATGCAAATGTCTCTTAAATCTGAGATAAATGAAATGAAAGATGTGTTTAAAAATCTGAAACTTGAGGGAAAACAAACTGTAATAGACCTTCAACATAGTGAAATTGCGAGGAAGAATGCCCTCATCATGAATGATACTTTGATTGCTTGCTCAAGATGTGTTTTATACTGCCACTAATTCTTCATTAACTGCTTGCCAATTTCATAAAATGTCTGTTGCATTAAATGTTTTTCAGAATCGTGTTGTTGAGCTTGAGGGGGAGAATTTAATATTGCAAGAAAAAATTCAAAACGATGAACATGATAACATGGTCAGGAATTTTTCGAAATTAGAAGTTAATAATCTTAATTTGCAATTAAAAATTCAAGCTCACACTAACACTATTCAAAAGTTGAGGGCTCAAATTGCCCAATTGAAGTCTAATAAGAGTGATGTGATTGAATCCCAGAAACTTCCGTCTTTAGATTCTTAGAATTTTCAACTTCAAAACATCATCAATCAACTCAAACATGAAAATGATTGCTTTCAAGCTGAAAACTTAAAAGTCAAACAACATTACAAAGAGTTACATGATTCGATTAAGATCACACGTGATAAAACCAATGAAAAAATAACGTCTTCGTTAAAAGAAATTGAGAATCTAAAAACTCAGGTGAAAGGGAAAATGCCTGTCACTGCATGTGATAGCATTCTCTCCAAGGTCTGTAAATCTAAAAGATATGCATGTGATGCCGTAAATAT